>CM055362.1:24236713-24239213 GCA_029228515.1 Populus alba x Populus x berolinensis | reverse complement strand
GAAAACGGGTCATCGATGGCGGCGTTACTTCGGGCCATGAGGCCCCCCACGTTAGTCCGAGTATAGCAGCAGCCCACAAATCCCCCGCGGCAGGCCTATGGGCGCCAGCCAGCGCGCCCCATGGCCAGTCAGGGGGCACCCCCTAAAGAGCTATAAGTGTTATTGCAGCTCTGGCAGGGGTAGACACTACTAGGTCCCAGCTGTCACCCCCCTCTAAAAAATTCATTTCTTGGTATTTTGAGCTGAAATTTTGCACATAGGCTGGCAAAAATCCAATCCAACTTTATAAATTTTCCCAGATTTTTTCGAGGTCGGGAAGTATTTTATTTTATTTTCCTACCATTAAAAATCAAGGAAATACGCAAAAATAGGAACCGGCCCGGAATGACCCCAAATTTGGCTGGCAGCCTCACAAAAATATGGCTGATTTTACTGGATTGGTTTCATGTGGAACGCACGACGTTTTCTTGGCGGGATGCGAGAAAACCGGCAGCGCGCATGCGCGGCCAGCGACGTCGGGCTGGCCCCAGCAGCGCCTAGCCTCTCCCGCGCGGGGGGCAGGCAAGAGCGCAGCTGCCCCGGGCCCGAAGGCAGCCCCCCCGCGGGCAAGATAGCAAGCCAGCAGGGGCTGTCCGCGCTGCCGATATTTCCCACCGCTGGCATCGCTGCCGCTGCCACGGGCCCGAAGGCAGCCCCCCCGCGGGCAAGATAGCAAGCCAGCAGGGGCTGTCCGCGCTGCCGATATTTCCCACCGCTGGCATCGCTGCCGCTGCCCCGGGCCCGAAGGCAGCCCCCCCGCGGGCAAGATAGCAAGCCAGCAGGGGCTGTCCGCGCTGCCGATATTTCCCACCGCTGGCATCGCTGCCGCTGCCACGGGCCCGAAGGCAGCCCCCCCGCGGGCAAGATAGCAAGCCAGCAGGGGCTGTCCGCGCTGCCGATATTTCCCACCGCTGGCATCGCTGCCGCTGCCCCGGGCCCGAAGGCAGCCCCCCGCGGGCAAGATAGCAAGCCAGCAGGGGCTGTCCGCGCTGCCGATATTTCCCACCGCTGGCATCGCTGCCGCTGCCACGGGCCCGAAGGCAGCCCCCCGCGGGCAAGATAGCAAGCCAGCAGGGGCTGTCCGCGCTGCCGATATTTCCCACCGCTGGCATCGCTGCCGCTGCCACGGGCCCGAAGGCAGCCCCCCCGCGGGCAAGATAGCAAGCCAGCAGGGGCTGTCCGCGCTGCCGATATTTCCCACCGCTGGCATCGCTGCCGCTGCCACGGGCCCGAAGGCAGCCCCCCCGCGGGCAAGATAGCAAGCCAGCAGGGGCTGTCCGCGCTGCCGATATTTCCCACCGCTGGCATCGCTGCCGCTGCCACGGGCCCGAAGGCAGCCCCCCGCGGGCAAGATAGCAAGCCAGCAGGGGCTGTCCGCGCTGCCGATATTTCCCACCGCTGGCATCGCTGCCGCTGCCACGGGCCCGAAGGCAGCCCCCCCGCGGGCAAGATAGCAAGCCAGCAGGGGCTGTCCGCGCTGCCGATATTTCCCACCGCTGGCATCGCTGCCGCTGCCCCGGGCCCGAAGGCAGCCCCCCCGCGGGCAAGATAGCAAGCCAGCAGGGGCTGTCCGCGCTGCCGATATTTCCCACCGCTGGCATCGCTGCCGCTGCCCCGGGCCCGAAGGCAGCCCCCCGCGGGCAAGATAGCAAGCCAGCAGGGGCTGTCCGCGCTGCCGATATTTCCCACCGCTGGCATCGCTGCCGCTGCCCCGGGCCCGAAGGCAGCCCCCCCGCGGGCAAGATAGCAAGCCAGCAGGGGCTGTCCGCGCTGCCGATATTTCCCACCGCTGGCATCGCTGCCGCTGCCACGGGCCCGAAGGCAGCCCCCCCGCGGGCAAGATAGCAAGCCAGCAGGGGCTGTCCGCGCTGCCGATATTTCCCACCGCTGGCATCGCTGCCGCTGCCCCGGGCCCGAAGGCAGCCCCCCCGCGGGCAAGATAGCAAGCCAGCAGGGGCTGTCCGCGCTGCCGATATTTCCCACCGCTGGCATCGCTGCCGCTGCCCCGGGCCCGAAGGCAGCCCCCCCGCGGGCAAGATAGCAAGCCAGCAGGGGCTGTCCGCGCTGCCGATATTTCCCACCGCTGGCATCGCTGCCGCTGCCCCGGGCCCGAAGGCAGCCCCCCCGCGGGCAAGATAGCAAGCCAGCAGGGGCTGTCCGCGCTGCCGATATTTCCCACCGCTGGCATCGCTGCCGCTGCCCGGGCCCGAAGGCAGCCCCCCGCGGGCAAGATAGCAAGCCAGCAGGGGCTGTCCGCGCTGCCGATATTTCCCACCGCTGGCATCGCTGCCGCTGCCCCGGGCCCGAAGGCAGCCCCCCCGCGGGCAAGATAGCAAGCCAGCAGGGGCTGTCCGCGCTGCCGATATTTCCCACGCTGGCATCGCTGCCGCTGCCCCGGGCCCGAAGGCAGCCCCCCCGCGGGCAAGATAGCAAGCCAGCAGGGGCTGTCCGCGCTGCCGAT
>CM055362.1:24224213-24226713 GCA_029228515.1 Populus alba x Populus x berolinensis | reverse complement strand
GAAGTATTTTATTTTATTTTCCTACCATTAAAAATCAAGGAAATACGCAAAAATAGGAACCGGCCCGGAATGACCCCAAATTTGGCTGGCAGCCTCACAAAAATATGGCTGATTTTACTGGATTGGTTTCATGTGGAACGCACGACGTTTTCTTGGCGGGATGCGAGAAAACCGGCAGCGCGCATGCGCGGCCAGCGACGTCGGGCTGGCCCCAGCAGCGCCTAGCCTCTCCCGCGCGGGGGGCAGGCAAGAGCGCAGCTGCCCCGGGCCCGAAGGCAGCCCCCCCGCGGGCAAGATAGCAAGCCAGCAGGGGCTGTCCGCGCTGCCGATATTTCCCACCGCTGGCATCGCTGCCGCTGCCACGGGCCCGAAGGCAGCCCCCCCGCGGGCAAGATAGCAAGCCAGCAGGGGCTGTCCGCGCTGCCGATATTTCCCACCGCTGGCATCGCTGCCGCTGCCCCGGGCCCGAAGGCAGCCCCCCCGCGGGCAAGATAGCAAGCCAGCAGGGGCTGTCCGCGCTGCCGATATTTCCCACCGCTGGCATCGCTGCCGCTGCCACGGGCCCGAAGGCAGCCCCCCCGCGGGCAAGATAGCAAGCCAGCAGGGGCTGTCCGCGCTGCCGATATTTCCCACCGCTGGCATCGCTGCCGCTGCCCCGGGCCCGAAGGCAGCCCCCCCGCGGGCAAGATAGCAAGCCAGCAGGGGCTGTCCGCGCTGCCGATATTTCCCACCGCTGGCATCGCTGCCGCTGCCACGGGCCCGAAGGCAGCCCCCCCGCGGGCAAGATAGCAAGCCAGCAGGGGCTGTCCGCGCTGCCGATATTTCCCACCGCTGGCATCGCTGCCGCTGCCACGGGCCCGAAGGCAGCCCCCCCGCGGGCAAGATAGCAAGCCAGCAGGGGCTGTCCGCGCTGCCGATATTTCCCACCGCTGGCATCGCTGCCGCTGCCACGGGCCCGAAGGCAGCCCCCCCGCGGGCAAGATAGCAAGCCAGCAGGGGCTGTCCGCGCTGCCGATATTTCCCACCGCTGGCATCGCTGCCGCTGCCACGGGCCCGAAGGCAGCCCCCCGCGGGCAAGATAGCAAGCCAGCAGGGGCTGTCCGCGCTGCCGATATTTCCCACCGCTGGCATCGCTGCCGCTGCCACGGGCCCGAAGGCAGCCCCCCCGCGGGCAAGATAGCAAGCCAGCAGGGGCTGTCCGCGCTGCCGATATTTCCCACCGCTGGCATCGCTGCCGCTGCCACGGGCCCGAAGGCAGCCCCCCCGCGGGCAAGATAGCAAGCCAGCAGGGGCTGTCCGCGCTGCCGATATTTCCCACCGCTGGCATCGCTGCCGCTGCCCCGGGCCCGAAGGCAGCCCCCCCGCGGGCAAGATAGCAAGCCAGCAGGGGCTGTCCGCGCTGCCGATATTTCCCACCGCTGGCATCGCTGCCGCTGCCCCGGGCCCGAAGGCAGCCCCCCCGCGGGCAAGATAGCAAGCCAGCAGGGGCTGTCCGCGCTGCCGATATTTCCCACCGCTGGCATCGCTGCCGCTGCCACGGGCCCGAAGGCAGCCCCCCCGCGGGCAAGATAGCAAGCCAGCAGGGGCTGTCCGCGCTGCCGATATTTCCCACCGCTGGCATCGCTGCCGCTGCCACGGGCCCGAAGGCAGCCCCCCCGCGGGCAAGATAGCAAGCCAGCAGGGGCTGTCCGCGCTGCCGATATTTCCCACCGCTGGCATCGCTGCCGCTGCCCCGGGCCCGAAGGCAGCCCCCCCGCGGGCAAGATAGCAAGCCAGCAGGGGCTGTCCGCGCTGCCGATATTTCCCACCGCTGGCATCGCTGCCGCTGCCCGGGCCCGAAGGCAGCCCCCCCGCGGGCAAGATAGCAAGCCAGCAGGGGCTGTCCGCGCTGCCGATATTTCCCACCGCTGGCATCGCTGCCGCTGCCCCGGGCCCGAAGGCAGCCCCCCCGCGGGCAAGATAGCAAGCCAGCAGGGGCTGTCCGCGCTGCCGATATTTCCCACCGCTGGCATCGCTGCCGCTGCCCCGGGCCCGAAGGCAGCCCCCCCGCGGGCAAGATAGCAAGCCAGCAGGGGCTGTCCGCGCTGCCGATATTTCCCACCGCTGGCATCGCTGCCGCTGCCCCGGGCCCGAAGGCAGCCCCCCCGCGGGCAAGATAGCAAGCCAGCAGGGGCTGTCCGCGCTGCCGATATTTCCCACCGCTGGCATCGCTGCCGCTGCCCCGGGCCCGAAGGCAGCCCCCCCGCGGGCAAGATAGCAAGCCAGCAGGGGCTGTCCGCGCTGCCGATATTTCCCACCGCTGGCATCGCTGCCGCTGCCCCGGGCCCGACGGCAGCCCCCCCGCGGGCAAGATAGCAAGCCAGCAGGGGCTGTCCCCGCGTCAGCCCCCGTTGCCGTGAGCCTACCCCCTAGACGAATTTTCCTGCCAGGCCTGGCCAGCCCAGCGTCCAGCCCGTGTTCGTCAACAAATCTGCGCTGCCGATTTTCCGCGACGGGCCTC
>CM055362.1:24211713-24214213 GCA_029228515.1 Populus alba x Populus x berolinensis | reverse complement strand
GCTGAGAGGCGCGCGTCGGCTGCCAGCACCTTGGAACGAGCGCGGCTTGTTAAGGCCCCACGCCCACGCCGCGGATAAGCAGCCCCAACGCGCCCAACGGCTTGGAGCGGGTCCCGGGGACGGTGGCCGGAATCGTGACGTCGCGCCAAGCCGTTGGGCGCGTTGGGGCTGCCTATTGGTTGGCACGAGCGCTGGCAAATCAGAGTGCGTGCGCGCCCGCAGCCGCGGATAAGCAGCCCCAACGCGCCCAACGGCTTGGAGCGGGTCACAGGGACGGTGGCCGGAATCGGGTCGTCGCCGGCCGGAAAACGGGTCATCGATGGCGGCGTTACTTCGGGCCATGAGGCCCCCCACGTTAGTCCGAGTATAGCAGCAGCCCACAAATCCCCCGCGGCAGGCCTATGGGCGCCAGCCAGCGCGCCCCATGGCCAGTCAGGGGGCACCCCCCTAAAGAGCTATAAGTGTTATTGCAGCTCTGGCAGGGGTAGACACTACTAGGTCCCAGCTGTCACCCCCCCTCTAAAAAATTCATTTCTTGGTATTTTGAGCTGAAATTTTGCACATAGGCTGGCAAAAATCCAATCCAACTTTATAAATTTTCCCAGATTTTTTCGAGGTCGGGAAGTATTTTATTTTATTTTCCTACCATTAAAAATCAAGGAAATACGCAAAAATAGGAACCGGCCCGGAATGACCCCAAATTCGGCTGGCAGCCTCACAAAAATATGGCTGATTTTACTGGATTGGTTTCATGTGGAAAGCACGACGTTTTCTTGGCGGGATGCGAGAAAACCGGCAGCGCGCATGCGCGGCCAGCGACGTCGGGCTGGCCCCAGCAGCGCCTAGCCTCTCCCGCGCGGGGGGCAGGCAAGAGCGCAGGGGCCCCGGGCCCGAAGGCAGCCCCCCCGCGGGCAAGATAGCAAGCCAGCAGGGGCTGTCCGCGCTGCCGATTTTTCCCACCGCTGGCATCGCTGCCGCTGCCACGGGCCCGAAGGCAGCCCCCCCGCGGGCAAGACAGCAAGCCAGCAGGGGCTGTCCGCGCTGCCGATATTTTCCCACTGCTGGCATCGCTGCCGCTGCCACGGGCCCGAAGGCAGCCCCCCCGCGGGCAAGACAGCAAGCCAGCAGGGGCTGTCCGCGCTGCCGATTTTTCCCACTGCTGGCATCGCTGCCGCTGCCCCGGGCCCGAAGGCAGCCCCCCCGCGGGCAAGATAGCAAGCCAGCAGGGGCTGTCCGCGCTGCCGATTTTTCCCACTGCTGGCATCGCTGCCGCTGCCCCGGGCCCGAAGGCAGCCCCCCCGCGGGCAAGATAGCAAGCCAGCAGGGGCTGTCCGCGCTGCCGATTTTTCCCACTGCTGGCATCGCTGCCGCTGCCCCGGGCCCGAAGGCAGCCCCCCCGCGGGCAAGATAGCAAGCCAGCAGGGGCTGTCCCCGCGTCAGCCCCGTTGCCGTGAGCCTACCCCCTAGACGAATTTTCCTGCCAGGCCTGGCCAGCCCAGCGTCCAGCCCGTGTTCGTCAACAAATCTGCGCTGCCGATTTCCGCGACGGGCCTCCAGCGGCATTTACCGCGCTGCCGATTTTTCCCACTGTTGGCATCGCTGCCGCTGCCCCAGCGTGTGCCTAGCCTCTCCCGCGCGGGGGGCAGGCAAGAGCGCAGGGGGCCAGGGCCCGAAGGCAGCCCCCCCGCGGGTAAGATAGCAAGCCAGCAGGGGCTGTCCCCGCGTCAGCCCCCGTTGCGCAGCGCGGCAGGGGAATCATTGCCGCGCGCGCGCGCGCCCAATCGCCCAAGAGCCCAAGGGCCCCCAAGGGCCCCAGGCCCTCAGGCCCCAGGCCCCCAGGCCCCAGCGCCCCAGGCCCCAGCGCCCCAGCGCCCAGCGCGGGCGCGGGCGGGGCGCGCGCGCGCGCGCGCGTGTGATTTTTATAGGGCGGTGGTCGGAATCGGGTCGTCGCCGGCCGGAAAACGGGTCATCGATGGCGGCGTTACTTCGGGCCGTGAGGCCCCCCACGTTAGTCCGAGCGTAGCAGCAGCCCCCGCGGCAGGCCTATGGGCGCCAGCCAGCGCGCCCCATGGCCACCCCCCTAAAGAGCTATAAGTGTTATTGCAGCTCTGGCAGGGGTAGACACTACTAGGTCCCAGCTGTCACCCCCCCTCTAAAAAATTCATTTCTTGGTATTTTGAGCTGAAATTTTGCACATAGGTTGGCAAAAATCCAATCCACCTTTATAAATTTTCCCAGATTTTTTCGAGGTCGGGAAGTATTTTTTTTTATTTTCCTACCATTAAAAATCAAGGAAATACGCAAAAATAGGAACCGGCCCGGAATGACCCCAAATTCGGCTGGCAGCCTCACAAAAATATGGCTGATTTTACTGGATTGATTTCACGTGGAAAGCACGACGTTTTCTTGGCGGGATGCGGGAAAACCGGCAGCGCGCATGCGCGGCCAGCGGAGGAGCCCCGGGAAAACTCTTGCTTTCACGGTCTTGGCCTCCCCTCAC
>CM055362.1:24193828-24196328 GCA_029228515.1 Populus alba x Populus x berolinensis | reverse complement strand
GCGACGTCGGGCTGGCCCCTGCAGCGCCTAGCCTCTCCCGCGCGGGGGGCAGGCAAGAGCGCGGGGGGCCAGGGCCCGAAGGCAGCCCCCCCGCGGGCAAGATAGCAAGCCAGCAGGGGCTGTCCCCGCGTCAGCCCCCGTTGCCGTGAGCCTGCCCCCTAGACGAATTTTCCTGCCTGGCCTGGCCAGCCCAGCGTCCAGCCCGTGTTCGTCAACAAATCTGCGCTGCCGATTTTCCGCGACGGGCCTCCAGCGGCACAAATCCACGCTGCCGATTTTTCCCACTGTCGGCATCGCTGCCGATTTTCCACGACGGGCCTGCAGGTTCACAAATCCGCGCTGCCGATTTTCCGCGACGGGCCTGCAGCGGCACAAATCCGCGCTGCCGATTTTTCTCACTGTCGGCATCGCTGCCGATTTTCCGCGACGGGCCTGCAGGTTCACAAATCCGCGCTGCCGATTTTCCGCGACGGGCCTGCAGCGGCACAAATCCGCGCTGCCGATTTTTCCCACTGTCGGCATCGGTGCCGATTTTCCGCGACGGGCCTGCAGGTTCACAAATCTGCGCTGCCGATTTTCCCCGACGGGCCTGCAGCGGCACAAATCCGCGCTGCCGATTTTTCCCACTGTCGGCATCGCTGCCGCTGCCCCTGCCCCAGCGTGTACCTAGTAGCCTCTCCCGCGCGGGGGGCAGGCAAGAGCGCGGGGGGCCAGGGCCCGAAGGCAGCCCCCCCGCGGGTAAGATAGCAAGCCAGCAGGGGCTGTCCCCGCGTCAGCCCCCGTTGCGCAGCGCAGCATGGCTGCCTGGGAATCATTGCCGCGCGCGCGCGCGCCCAATCGCCCAAGAGCCCAAGGGCCCCCAAGGGCCCCAGGCCCTCAGGCCCCAGGCCCCCAGGCCCCAGCGCCCCAGCGCCAAGCGCGGGCGCGGGCGGGCGCGCGCGCGCGTGTGTGATTTTTATAGGGACGGTGGCCGGAATCGGGTCGTCGCCGGCCGGAAAACGGGTCATCGATGGCGGCGTTACTTCGGGCCGTGAGGCCCCCCACGTTAGTCCGAGCGTAGCAGCAGCTCGCAAATCCCCCGCGCCCCATGGCCAGTCGGGGGGCACCCCCCTAAAGAGCTATAAGTGTTATTGCAGCTCTGGCAGGGGTAGACACTACTAGGTCCCAGCTGTCACCCCCCCTCTAAAAAATTCATTTCTTGGTATTTTGAGCTGAAATTTTGCACATAGGTTGGCAAAAATCCAGTCCACCTCCAGAAATAATCCCGGAATTTTTCGGGGTGGGGAAGTATTTTTTTTTATTTTCCTACCATTAAAAATCAAGGAAATACGCAAAAATAGGAACCGGCCCGGAATGACCCCAAATTCGGCTGGCAGCCTCACAAAAATATGGCTGATTTTACTGGATTGATTTCATGTGGAAAGCACGACGTTTTCTTGGCGGAATGCGGGAAAACCAGCAGCCCGCATGCCGCGGCCACCGGAGGAGCCCCGGGAAAACTCTTGCTTTCACGGTCTTCGCCTCCCCTCACCACCATGGCAGGCCTCTAATCCCCCCATCAGCAGTTGTAGCCGATAGGGCAGTGATTTGAACGCCGCCGCCGGGTAATCGCACCCGGCCATCCCGGGGAGGAAGAGATCTCTTCTTCCAAGATAGCGAACAACACATCGGGAGTTATGTTGATAGGGCAGAGAATTGAATGACTCGTTGAGGGCAGCCGGGTCATCTCACCCCGTCCATCCCGAGCGGTGTTTTTCCCGGCAGCCTCGGGGAAACTCTTGCTTTCACTGTCCGCTGCCCCCAGTCCCCACTCGCATCAGCCCACCGCACCAATAAGCCAACGCTGCGGACGAATCTGGCGACACAGTCCCACGGGCTGCCACTGCCCCAGTGTCTAGACCAACAGTCTTTTTCGTCAAGCCTTGGACTATGCAGTCCGTCCATCCAGACTCATCGTCACCACCTGCTGCCGATTCTGCCGACTTCGCCGATTTCGTCGGCGCTGCCGATTCCAGCACTGCCCGCTGTGTCTGAACAGCCCCTGCTTCGTCAGCGCATCCCCTTGACGATTTTTCCTGCCTGGCCTGGACAGCCCAGCGTCCAGCCCATGTTCGTCAAAAAATCTGCGCTGCCGATTTTTCCCACTGTTGGCATCGCTGCCGATTTTTCCCACTGTTGGCATCGCTGCCACTGCCCCAGCGTGAGCCTAGGCCCCCAGTCGTTTTCGTCAAGCCTAGGACTATAAATCGTCCGGACTCATCGTCAGCACCGGCCGCCGATTCTGCCGACTTCGCCGATTTCGTCGGCGCTGCCGATTCCAGCACTGCCCGCTGTGTCTGAACAGCCCCTGCTTCGTCAGCGCATCCCCTTGACGATTTTTCCTGCCTGGCCTGGACAGCCCAGCGTCCAGCCCATGTTCGTCAAAAAATCTGCGCTGCCGATTTTTCCCACTGTTGGCATCGCTGCCGATTTTTCCCACTGTTGGCATCGCTGCCACTGC
>CM055362.1:24176328-24183828 GCA_029228515.1 Populus alba x Populus x berolinensis | reverse complement strand
TGTTAAGGCCCCACACCCGAGACCGCGGATAAGCAGCCCCAACGCGCCCAACGGCTTGGAGCGGGTCACGGCAGCGGTGGCCGGAATCGGGACGTCGCCGTTACGTAGCGCCAAGCCGTTGGGCGCGTTGGGGCTGCCAGCACCTTGGCACGAGGGGAATCCTGTTAAGGCCCCACGCCCGAGACCGCGGATAAGCAGCCCCAACGCGCCCAACGGCTTGGAGCGGGTGACGGGAAGGGATTCCGGCCACCGCCACCGGGACGTCGCGGCAAGCTGAGAGGCGCGCGTCGGCTGCCAGCACCTTGGAACGAGCGCGGCTTGTTAAGGCCCCACGCCCACGCCGCGGATAAGCAGCCCCAACGCGCCCAACGGCTTGGAGCGGGTCCCGGGGACGGTGGCCGGAATCGTGACGTCGCGCCAAGCCGTTGGGCGCGTTGGGGCTGCCTATTGGTTGGCACGAGCGCTGGCAAATCAGAGTGCGTGCGCGCCCGCAGCCGCGGATAAGCAGCCCCAACGCGCCCAACGGCTTGGAGCGGGTCACAGGGACGGTGGCCGGAATCGGGTCGTCGCCGGCCGGAAAACGGGTCATCGATGGCGGCGTTACTTCGGGCCATGAGGCCCCCCACGTTAGTCCGAGTATAGCAGCAGCCCACAAATCCCCCGCGGCAGGCCTATGGGCGCCAGCCAGCGCGCCCCATGGCCACCCCCCTAAAGAGCTATAAGTGTTATTGCAGCTCTGGCAGGGGTAGACACTACTAGGTCCCAGCTGTCACCCCCCCTCTAAAAAATTCATTTCTTGGTATTTTGAGCTGAAATTTTGCACATAGGCTGGCAAAAATCCAATCCAACTTTATAAATTTTCCCAGATTTTTTCGAGGTCGGGAAGTATTTTATTTTATTTTCCTACCATTAAAAATCAAGGAAATACGCAAAAATAGGAACCGGCCCGGAATGACCCCAAATTTGGCTGGCAGCCTCACAAAAATATGGCTGATTTTACTGGATTGGTTTCATGTGGAACGCACGACGTTTTCTTGGCGGGATGCGAGAAAACCGGCAGCGCGCATGCGCGGCCAGCGACGTCGGGCTGGCCCCAGCAGCGCCTAGCCTCTCCCGCGCGGGGGGCAGGCAAGAGCGCAGCTGCCCCGGGCCCGAAGGCAGCCCCCCCGCGGGCAAGATAGCAAGCCAGCAGGGGCTGTCCGCGCTGCCGATATTTCCCACCGCTGGCATCGCTGCCGCTGCCACGGGCCCGAAGGCAGCCCCCCCGCGGGCAAGATAGCAAGCCAGCAGGGGCTGTCCGCGCTGCCGATATTTCCCACCGCTGGCATCGCTGCCGCTGCCACGGGCCCGAAGGCAGCCCCCCCGCGGGCAAGATAGCAAGCCAGCAGGGGCTGTCCGCGCTGCCGATATTTTGCCACCGCTGGCATCGCTGCCGCTGCCCCGGGCCCGAAGGCAGCCCCCCCGCGGGCAAGATAGCAAGCCAGCAGGGGCTGTCCGCGCTGCCGATATTTCCCACCGCTGGCATCGCTGCCGCTGCCCCGGGCCCGAAGGCAGCCCCCCGCGGGCAAGATAGCAAGCCAGCAGGGGCTGTCCGCGCTGCCGATATTTCCCACCGCTGGCATCGCTGCCGCTGCCACGGGCCCGAAGGCAGCCCCCCCGCGGGCAAGATAGCAAGCCAGCAGGGGCTGTCCGCGCTGCCGATATTTCCCACCGCTGGCATCGCTGCCGCTGCCCGGGCCCGAAGGCAGCCCCCCCGCGGGCAAGATAGCAAGCCAGCAGGGGCTGTCCGCGCTGCCGATATTTCCCACCGCTGGCATCGCTGCCGCTGCCACGGGCCCGAAGGCAGCCCCCCCGCGGGCAAGATAGCAAGCCAGCAGGGGCTGTCCGCGCTGCCGATATTTCCCACCGCTGGCATCGCTGCCGCTGCCCCGGGCCCGAAGGCAGCCCCCCCGCGGGCAAGATAGCAAGCCAGCAGGGGCTGTCCGCGCTGCCGATATTTCCCACCGCTGGCATCGCTGCCGCTGCCCCGGGCCCGAAGGCAGCCCCCCCGCGGGCAAGATAGCAAGCCAGCAGGGGCTGTCCGCGCTGCCGATATTTCCCACCGCTGGCATCGCTGCCGCTGCCCCGGGCCCGACGGCAGCCCCCCCGCGGGCAAGATAGCAAGCCAGCAGGGGCTGTCCCCGCGTCAGCCCCCGTTGCCGTGAGCCTACCCCCTAGACGAATTTTCCTGCCAGGCCTGGCCAGCCCAGCGTCCAGCCCGTGTTCGTCAACAAATCTGCGCTGCCGATTTTCCGCGACGGGCCTCCAGCGGCATTTACCGCGCTGCCGATTTTTCCCACTGTTGTTATCGCTGCCGCTGCCCCAGCGTGTGCCTAGCCTCACCCGCGCGGGGGGCAGGCAAGAGCGCAGGGGGCCAGGGCCCGAAGGCAGCCCCCCCGCGGGTAAGATAGCAAGGCAGCAGGGGCTGTCCCCGCGTCAGCCCCCGTTGCGCAGCGCGGCAGGGGAACCACTGCCGCGCGCGCGCGCGCGCCCATCGCCCAAGAGCCCAAGGGCCCCCAAGGGCCCCAGGCCCTCAGGCCCCAGGCCCCCAGGCCCCAGCGCCCCAGGCCCCAGCGCCCCAGCGCCCCAGCGCCCAGCGCGGGCGCGGGCGGGCGCGCGCGCGCGCGCGCGTGTGATTTTTATAGGGCGGTGGTCGGAATCGGGTCGTCGCCGGCCGGAAAACGGGTCATCGATGGCGGCGTTACTTCGGGCCGTGAGGCCCCCCACGTTAGTCCGAGCGTAGCAGCAGCCCCCGCGGCAGGCCTATGGGCGCCAGCCAGCGCGCCCCATGGCCACCCCCCTAAAGAGCTATAAGTGTTATTGCAGCTCTGGCAGGGGTAGACACTACTAGGTCCCAGCTGTCACCCCCCCTCTAAAAAATTCATTTCTTGGTATTTTGAGCTGAAATTTTGCACATAGGTTGGCAAAAATCCAATCCACCTTTATAAATTTTCCCAGATTTTTTCGAGGTCGGGAAGTATTTTTTTTTATTTTCCTACCATTGAAAATCAAGGAAATACGCAAAAATAGGAACCGGCCCGGAATGACCCCAAATTCGGCTGGCAGCCTCACAAAAATATGGCTGATTTTACTGGATTGGTTTCACGTGGAAAGCACGACGTTTTCTTGGCGGGATGCGGGAAAACCGGCAGCGCGCATGCGCGGCCAGCGGAGGAGCCCCGGGAAAACTCTTGCTTTCACGGTCTTGGCCTCCCCTCACCACCATGGCAGGCCTCTAATCCCCCCATCAGCAGTTGTAGCCGATAGGGCAGTGATTTGAACGACGCCGCCGGGTAATCGCACCCGGCCGACGCGGGGAGGAAGAGATCTCTTCTTCCAAGATAGCGAACAACACATCGGGAGTTATGTTGATAGGGCAGAGAATTGAATGACTCGTTGCGGGCAGCCAGCTGATAGGGCCTCCAGCTGCACAAATCCGCGCTGCCGATTTTTCCGACGTTGCCGATTTGTCTGAACAGCCCCTCGTTCGTCCGCGCTGCCGATTCCAACACTGCCTGCTGTGTCTGAACAGCCCCTGTTTCGTCAGCGCGTCCCCTCGACGAATTTTCCTGCCTGGCCTGGACAGCCCAGCGTCCAGCCCGTGTTCGTCACCAAATCTGCGCTGCCGATTTTCCCCGACGGGCCTCCAGCTGCACAAATCCGCGCTGCCGATTTTTCCCACTGTTGGCATCGCTGCCGCTGCCCCTGCCCCAGCGTGTGCCTAGGCCCCCAGTCGTTTTCGTCACGCCTAGGACTATAAACAGTCCGGACTCATCGCCAGCACCGGCTGCCGATTCTGCCGACTTCGCCGATTTCGTCGGCGCTGCCGATTCCAGCACTGCCCGCTGTGTCTGAACAGCCCCTGCTTCGTCAGCGCATCCCCTTGACGAATTTTCCTGCCTGGCCTGGACAGCCCAGCGTCCAGCCCATGTTCGTCAAAAAATCTGCGCTGCCGATTTTTCCCGCTGTGGGCATCGCTGCCGCTGCCCCAGCGCGTGCCTAGGCCCCCAGTCTTTTTCGTCACGCCTAGGACTATAAACAGTCCAGACTCATCGCCAGCACCGGCTGCCGATTCTGCCGACTTTGCCGATTTCGTCGGCGCTGCCGATTCCAGCACTGCCCGCTGTGTCTGAACAGCCCCTGCTTCGTCAGCGCATCCCCTTGACGAATTTTCCTGCCTGGCCTGGACAGCCCAGCGTCCAGCCCATGTTCGTCAAAAAATCTGCGCTGCCGATTTTTCCCGCTGTGGGCATCGCTGCCGCTGCCCCAGCGCGTGCCTAGGCCCCCAGTCTTTTTCGTCACGCCTAGGACTATAAACAGTCCAGACTCATCGCCAGCACCGGCTGCCGATTCTGCCGACTTCGCCGATTTCGTCGGCGCTGCCGATTCCAGCACTGCCCGCTGTGTCTGAACAGCCCCTGCTTCGTCAGCGCATCCCCTTGACGAATTTTCCTGCCTGGCCTGGACAGCCCAGCGTCCAGCCCATGTTCGTCAAAAAATCTGCGCTGCCGATTTTTCCCGCTGTGGGCATCGCTGCCGCTGCCCCAGCGCGTGCCTAGGCCCCCAGTCTTTTTCGTCACGCCTAGGACTATAAACAGTCCAGACTCATCGCCAGCACCGGCTGCCGATTCTGCCGACTTCGCCGATTTCGTCGGCGCTGCCGATTCCAGCACTGCCCGCTGTGTCTGAACAGCCCCTGCTTCGTCAGCGCATCCCCTTGACGATTTTTCCTGCCTGGCCTGGACAGCCCATGTTCGTCAAAAAATCTGCGCTGCCGATTTTTCCCACTGTTGGCATCGCTGCCCCTGCCCCAGCGTGTGCCTAGGCCCCCAGTCGTTTTCGTCACGCCTAGGACTATAAACAGTCCGGACTCATCGCCAGCACCGGCTGCCGATTCTGCCGACTTCGCCGATTTCGTCGGCGCTGCCGATTCCAGCACTGCCCGCTGTGTCTGAACAGCCCCTGCTTCGTCAGCGCATCCCCTTGACGAATTTTCCTGCCTGGCCTGGACAGCCCAGCGTCCAGCCCATGTTCGTCAAAAAATCTGCGCTGCCGATTTTTCCCGCTGTGGGCATCGCTGCCGCTGCCCCAGCGCGTGCCTAGGCCCCCAGTCTTTTTCGTCACGCCTAGGACTATAAACAGTCCAGACTCATCGCCAGCACCGGCTGCCGATTCTGCCGACTTTGCCGATTTCGTTGGCGCTGCCGATTCCAGCACTGCCCGCTGTGTCTGAACAGCCCCTGCTTCGTCAGCGCATCCCCTTGACGAATTTTCCTGCCTGGCCTGGACAGCCCAGCGTCCAGCCCATGTTCGTCAAAAAATCTGCGCTGCCGATTTTTCCCGCTGTGGGCATCGCTGCCGCTGCCCCAGCGCGTGCCTAGGCCCCCAGTCTTTTTCGTCACGCCTAGGACTATAAACAGTCCGGACTCATCGCCAGCACCGGCTGCCGATTCTGCCGACTTCGCCGATTTCGTCGGCGCTGCCGATTCCAGCACTGCCCGCTGTGTCTGAACAGCCCCTGCTTCGTCAGCGCATCCCCTTGACGAATTTTCCTGCCTGGCCTGGACAGCCCAGCGTCCAGCCCATGTTCGTCAAAAAATCTGCGCTGCCGATTTTTCCCGCTGTGGGCATCGCTGCCGCTGCCCCAGCGCGTGCCTAGGCCCCCAGTCTTTTTCGTCACGCCTAGGACTATAAACAGTCCAGACTCATCGCCAGCACCGGCTGCCGATTCTGCCGACTTCGCCGATTTCGTCGGCGCTGCCGATTCCAGCACTGCCCGCTGTGTCTGAACAGCCCCTGCTTCGTCAGCGCATCCCCTTGACGATTTTTCCTGCCTGGCCTGGACAGCCCATGTTCGTCAAAAAATCTGCGCTGCCGATTTTTCCCACTGTTGGCATCGCTGCCACTGCCCCAGCGTGTGCCTAGGCCCCCAGTCGTTTTCGTCACGCCTAGGACTATAAACAGTCCGGACTCATCGCCAGCACCGGCTGCCGATTCTGCCGACTTCGCCGATTTCGTCGGCGCTGCCGATTCCAGCACTGCCCGCTGTGTCTGAACAGCCCCTGCTTCGTCAGCGCATCCCCTTGACGAATTTTCCTGCCTGGCCTGGACAGCCCAGCGTCCAGCCCATGTTCGTCAAAAAATCTGCGCTGCCGATTTTTCCCGCTGTGGGCATCGCTGCCGCTGCCCCAGCGCGTGCCTAGGCCCCCAGTCTTTTTCGTCACGCCTAGGACTATAAACAGTCCAGACTCATCGCCAGCACCGGCTGCCGATTCTGCCGACTTTGCCGATTTCGTTGGCGCTGCCGATTCCAGCACTGCCCGCTGTGTCTGAACAGCCCCTGCTTCGTCAGCGCATCCCCTTGACGAATTTTCCTGCCTGGCCTGGACAGCCCAGCGTCCAGCCCATGTTCGTCAAAAAATCTGCGCTGCCGATTTTTCCCGCTGTGGGCATCGCTGCCGCTGCCCCAGCGCGTGCCTAGGCCCCCAGTCTTTTTCGTCACGCCTAGGACTATAAACAGTCCGGACTCATCGCCAGCACCGGCTGCCGATTCTGCCGACTTCGCCGATTTCGTCGGCGCTGCCGATTCCAGCACTGCCCGCTGTGTCTGAACAGCCCCTGCTTCGTCAGCGCATCCCCTTGACGAATTTTCCTGCCTGGCCTGGACAGCCCAGCGTCCAGCCCATGTTCGTCAAAAAATCTGCGCTGCCGATTTTTCCCGCTGTGGGCATCGCTGCCGCTGCCCCAGCGCGTGCCTAGGCCCCCAGTCTTTTTCGTCACGCCTAGGACTATAAACAGTCCAGACTCATCGCCAGCACCGGCTGCCGATTCTGCCGACTTCGCCGATTTCGTCGGCGCTGCCGATTCCAGCACTGCCCGCTGTGTCTGAACAGCCCCTGCTTCGTCAGCGCATCCCCTTGACGATTTTTCCTGCCTGGCCTGGACAGCCCATGTTCGTCAAAAAATCTGCGCTGCCGATTTTTCCCACTGTTGGCATCGCTGCCACTGCCCCAGCGTGTGCCTAGGCCCCCAGTCGTTTTCGTCACGCCTAGGACTATAAACAGTCCGGACTCATCGCCAGCACCGGCTGCCGATTCTGCCGACTTCGCCGATTTCGTCGGCGCTGCCGATTCCAGCACTGCCCGCTGTGTCTGAACAGCCCCTGCTTCGTCAGCGCATCCCCTTGACGAATTTTCCTGCCTGGCCTGGACAGCCCAGCGTCCAGCCCATGTTCGTCAAAAAATCTGCGCTGCCGATTTTTCCCGCTGTGGGCATCGCTGCCGCTGCCCCAGCGCGTGCCTAGGCCCCCAGTCTTTTTCGTCACGCCTAGGACTATAAACAGTCCAGACTCATCGCCAGCACCGGCTGCCGATTCTGCCGACTTTGCCGATTTCGTCGGCGCTGCCGATTCCAGCACTGCCCGCTGTGTCTGAACAGCCCCTGCTTCGTCAGCGCATCCCC
>CM055362.1:24163828-24166328 GCA_029228515.1 Populus alba x Populus x berolinensis | reverse complement strand
GCATCCCCGCCCGCGGGCAAGATAGCAAGCCAGCAGGGGCTGACCGCGCTGCCGATATTTCCCACCGCTGGCATCGCTGCCGCTGCCCCGGTCCCGAAGGCAGCCCCCCCGCGGGCCAAGATAGCTAACCAGCAGGGGCTGTCCGCGCTTGCCCGATATTTCCCACCGCTTGCATCGCTGCCGCTGCCACGGGCCCGAAGGCAGCCCCCCCCGCGGGCAAGATAGCAAGCCAGCAGTGGGCTGTCCCGCGCTGCCGATATTTCCCCACCGATGGCATCGCTGCCGCTGCCACGTGCCCGAAGGCAGGCCCCCCCCGCCGCGGGCAAGATTGCAAAGCAGCATGGGCTGTCCGCGCCTGCCGATATTTCCCACCCGCTGGCAATCAAGCTGCCCCCCGCTGCCACGGGCCCTGAAGGGCAGCCCCCCCCGCGGGCAAGATAGCAAGCCCAGCAGGGGCTGTCCGCGCAGCCGAAAATTCCCACCGCTGGCATCGCTGCCGCAGCCCCGGGCCCGAAGGCAGCCCCCCCCGCGGGGCAGAAACCAAGCCAGCAGGGGCTGTCCGCCAGCTGCCGATATTTCCCACCGAGCTGAGCATCGCTGCCTCTAGCCACGGCCCGAAGGCAGCCCCCCCGCGTGCAAGGATAGCAAGCCAGCAGGGGCTAGTCCGCGCCAGCCGATATTTCCCAACCGCAGCATCGCTGCCGCTGTGCCACCTGCCCGAAGGCATCCCCCCGCGGGCAAAGATAGCAAGCCAGCAGGGGCTGTCCGCGCTGGCCGAAAAATTTCCCACCGCTGGCATCGCTGCCCGGCGCTGGCCCCTGGCCCGAAGCAGCCCCCCCGCGGCAAGATCGCACGCCAAGCAGGGGCATGTCCGCGCTGGTGCCGATATTTCCCCACCGCTGGCATCGCTGCCAGCTGCCCCGGTCCCGAAGGCAGCCCCCCCGCGGGCAAGATATGCAAGCCAGCAAGGGGCTGACCGCGCTGCCGATATATTTCCCCACCGAGGCTGGCATCGCTGCCGCTGGCCACTGGCCCGAAGGCAGCCCCCTCCGCGTGCAAAGATAGCAAGCCCAGCAGGGGCTGTCCGCGCTTGAGCCGATATTTCCCATCCCGCTGGCATCGCTGCCGCTGCCCCCGGGCCCGGCCCGAAGGCAGCCCCCCCGCGGGCAAGATAGCAAGCCAGCAGGCGCTGTCCGCGCTGCAAGAAAAAGTACAACAAAAAAATTTTTGCGTCCGATATTTCCCACACGCTGGCAAAGTCGCTGGCCGGCTGCCACGGGCCCGAAGGCAGCCCCCCCGCGGGCAGAGATAGCAAGCCAGCAGGGGCTGTCCGCGCTGCCGAAATTTCATCACCGCTGGCATCGCTGCCAGCTGCCACGGGCCCGAAGGCAGCCCCCCCGCGGGCAAGATAGCAAGCCAGCAGGGGCATTCCGCGCTGCCGAGATTTCCCACCGCTGGCATCCGTGCCGCTGCCTCCGGGCCCGAAGGACAGCCCCCCCGCGGGCAAGATATCAAGCCATCAGGGGCTGTCCCGCGCTGCCGATAATTCCCACCGATGGCAATCGCTGCCGCTGGGCCAACGGGCCCGAAGGCAGCCCCCCCCGCGAGGCAAGATAGCAAGCCAGCCCAGGGGCTGCCCGGCAGCTGCCGATATATCCCACCGCTGGCATCGCTGGCCAGCGCCACGGGCCCGAAGGCAGCCCACCCGCGGGCAAGATAGCAAGCTCAGCAGGGGCAGTCCGCGCTGGTGCCGATATTTACCCACCGCTGGCATCGCTGGGCCGCTGGAGCCCCGGGCCCCGAAGGCAGCCCCCCCGCCGGTGCAAGATTAGCAAGCCAGCAGGGCTTGTCCCGCGATGCGGTGAAATTTCCAACCTCTGGCACCGCTGCCGCTGCCCCGGGCCCGAAGAGCAGCCCTCCCCCCGCGGGCAAGATAGCAAGCCAGCAGGGGCGTCCGCGCTGGTGCCTGATATTTCCCACCGCTGGCATCGCTGGCCTGCTGCCCCGGGCCCGGACGGCAGCCCCCCTCGGAGCCAAGATAGCAAGCCAGCAGGGGGCTGTCCCCCCAGCTTACAGCCCCCGTTGCCGGTAGCCTACCCCCTAAACAATTTTCCTGCCAGGCCTGGCCAGCCCACGCGTCCAGCCCGTGTTCCGTCAACAAATCTGCGCTGCCGATTTTCCCGACGGGCCTCCAGCGGCATTTACCGCGCTGCCGATATTTCCCACTGGTTGTTAATCAGCGTGCCGGCGGCCCCAGCGTGTGCCTAGCCTCCACAACCGCCCGGGGGGCAGGCAAGAGCGCAGGGGGCCAGGGCCCGAAGGCAGCCCCGCCCGCGGGTAAGATCGGTGCGTATCTACGGCAGCAGGGGCTGTCCCCGAGCGATCACCGGCCGGCTGTTGCTGCAGCGCATGCAGGGGAACCACTGCCCGCGCGCGCGGAGCGCGCCCAATCGCACCAAGAGCCCAAGGGCCCCCAAGGGCCCACCAGGCCCCAGCGCCC
>CM055362.1:24151890-24163728 GCA_029228515.1 Populus alba x Populus x berolinensis | reverse complement strand
AGCTTTGATTAGTACTTAAAAGTGCATGTTTATCAAGGTTTTATATCATCATTTTGCACTTGAAGTATCAATAACTCCTTAACTAAAGCATGTTTTATAATAACAAGTTTGATATTATAAGATACCTTAATTTATGGTAAATGCTCATTTTAAATGCAGGCTATCACATAAATAAAAGGATTGATTGATGAGTTTAAGTATTGAAAGTTAAAGGACAAAGAGATGGCCAAACTTAGAAAAGAGATGTCGGTGCAGTCCAAACCGGAACATTGCTCGGTAATTGGATCATATCTGGAGCTCTAGATTTCGGATTTAGGTCCATTTTATATGGATGGAAAGGTAAGACAAAGGCTACAACTTTCATGAGGAGCAAGATTTAAAAAGGTCGTTTTGAAGTCCAAATTGAAGGAACAACGAAGAAGTCCGAAGCTGTCCTGCAGCCCAAACACTATTTAGTGTTCAGCCCATATCTTGAGTTCTAGAAGTCCAAATGACCTCATCTTTTTTTTTTTTGAAAGCTGAGACAATTTCCTAGAACATTCTTGAGGATTCTGGGCAAATTATGATGTTAGCAATGACGTCTTGTTCAGACAAGAAGATAAGATAAGATTGTCACCAAGTCAAGATGTGGCCACCCACTCATCAATTAGTCAACAAATCAATAGTTCCAAATTTTGGCCTATAAAAGGAGGCACTTACCATGTATTGAGGCATCTTGGTTTCCAGATCAAGATCATGCTCTTGCTTTCTCTCTTTGTATTGCTTATGTTTTGCTTTCATTAATATCAAGTTTATGCACTTCATTTCCTTTCCTTTACTTAGTTAACTTCTTTCTCATTTATGTTCTTATCTTGTTCATTTATGTTTCTTTCTTTCATTATGTTTAGCTAAGTTAATTATGTCAAGGTGAAAAGGGTACACTAATGGTGTAAGAATAAGTATATATAAACTTAACATGGACCTTAACGTTGGATACTAACATGTTTTATATTTGTTATCTTGTTCACTTTTAATACTTTGCTTGTTAAATGGTTAATCTAGATTTATGTTGTATAACACTTTGGTCACTTCATAGCCCATACTGTATGGTATAACCGACACCTGAGCTATGAAAAACTTGATTTGTTGTTAACATAAGTTATAATCATGAATGCCTGCCAACATTTACAAGTATTAGCTTTATCGAATAAGATAACTAATGTAATCATGTTAACAATTTATAATCTGATTGGAACCTCCTTTATGTGTGGTTTCCAATTGAGTAATAAGAGTTTATATTATACTTGTTTGAAGTACCATTAGTGGATCCTCTAACCTTGACATTTGTTTTTATCATTGTTTAATCCTTACATTAATCTCCAACTCAAAGTTCTCATTAATTTCTTCTTCTATCTTAATATTGTTTACTTATTATTATTATTACTATCTGTTATTAACTTATTACTTTACATCTTTAGATATCTATTAATACTATTATTATTATTATATTAGTTCTTTTATTATGTATTATAATTATTCATATTTCATTTTTATTGTTGTTCTGTTATTATTTGTTGTTGTTGTTGTTGTTGTGTTGTATTGTTTATTATAATTTATACAATTAACCTCTTCTGTGGTTCGACCCCGGTCTTGCCGGGTTATTTATTACTTCGACACTCCTGCACTTGGGAAAAGACATCAAGCTTTTGGTCGTGTCAAGTTTTTGGCGCCGTTGCCGGGGAGGTAAATTCTTGTATAAATTATAATATTTAATTTATTTTCTCTTTCACTTTTCATTTTATTTAACTTTGTTTTCTTTTGTTTTGTGTTGTTCTTTTTCTTCTCTTTCCTTTTCTTCTTTTTATTCTCTTCTTACACGTGCATGAGAGTTTGGTCACGTACATTAAGTGGTCGACTTTGTAGGGTATCCTCATCATTTTCAGAAAATATGGCCGAAGAAGATAATCAATCACTTCATAATGAGAATAATGAGAATAACCGTAGTATGAGAACACTTAGAGACCACATGAATCCCACAAGAACAAGTGCACCCTCATGCATAGTTTTCCCTCCTGATGCATCTCATTTTAATTTTAAGCCAGGCATTATTCAACTTTTACCATCTTTTCATGGCTTAGACTTAGAAAATCCATACTTGCATTTAAGGGAATTTGAGGAGGTCTGTAATACCTATAATGACTCAAATTGTAGCATGAACACCATTCGATTAAAGCTTTTTCCTTTTTCATTAAAAGATAAAGCTAAAACATGGCTACAAAATTTGAGACCAGGATCCATTCGTGCTTGGGATGAAATGCAACAACAATTTTTAAAGAAGTTTTTTCCATCTCACAGAACAAACTCTTTCAAAAGACAAATCATCACTTTCACTCAAAAACCAGGAGAAACATTTTACCAATGTTGGGATAGGTATCGAGATTTGCTTAATACTTGCCACATCATGGTTTTGAAACATGGAGATTGGTTTCACATTTTTATGAAGGTTTAACACCTAGAGATAGGCAAATGGTTGAATTGATGTGCAATGGAACTTTCGAAGATAAAGACCCTAATGAAGCAATGGAGTACCTAGACTTGCTAGCCGAAAATGCTCAAAATTGGGACACCACAGGTACTTATGAGGCACCAAGTAAAACTCAACCTCATACATCTAGTGGAGGTATGCACAACCTTAGGGAAGATCATGACCTCCAAGCCAAGTTTGCATCTTTAGCTAGAAAAGTCGAAGCACTTGAATTGAAAAAGAGTGGTCAATTAAAATCTGTTCAAGACATTGTGTGTCAAATCTGTGAAACCAGGAACATCAACAAATGATTGTCCAACTTTGCCTTCTTTTAAGGAATGCCTCCATGAACAAGCCCATGCTTTAAACAGTTTCCAAAGACCCAACCATAACCCATACTCACAAATATAACCCTGGTTGGAGAAATCACCCAAATTTCAGTTGGAAGAGTGATAGCAACAATGCACAAACTTCACAGCCACCGTTTCAAGCACACCATAATTTTCAAAATTCTCATGGATATGCACCTCCTTATGCTCCACCTCCTAGAAGAAATTTTGAGGAAACATTGCATGCATTCATTGAAAAGCAGGAGACAATCAACACTCAACTTGCTCAAAGCATGACAGATTTTAAAGATGCTCTTGCAAAATTAACATCTGCTCTCAGTTTCCAAGAGAAAGGTAAGTTTCCATCTCAACCACAGCAAAATCCAAAAGGGCAATACAATGCAAATGCAGTAGTTCTGGAAGCCAACACATGGATCAAGTCAAATCAGTCATCACTCTTCGTAGTGGTAAGGTTATTGAAAAACCCATTCTTGAACCTTGTGAGAAAGATGATGAGTCTATCTCTGAGGGTAAGGAAGGGGTTGAACCTGAACATTGCAAAGAAAAGGCTGATTCCCCGCCAGCACTTCCATTTCCTCATGCCATGACCAAACAAAGGAAAGTCAATCACAACTCTGAAATCTTTGAAATTTTCAAACAGGTAAGGATCAATATACCTTTGTTGGATGCTATTAAACAGGTTCCTTCCTATGCTAAATTTTTGAAAGATCTGTGCACTGTGAAGAGAAAACTGAATGTGAAAAAGAAAGCCTTTTTAGCCGAACAAGTAAGTGCCATTCTTCAAAACAATAATGCTTTGAAATATAAAGACCCTGGTTGTCCTACAATTTCTTGCTTTATTGGAGAACATAAAATTGAAAGAGCCTTACTTGATCTTGGAGCTAGTGTGAATTTACTTCCATATTCAGTCTTTCAAAGTCTCAATCTAGGTGAGTTAAAACCAACCTCTGTAACTCTTTTACTTGCGATAGATCTGTAAAAGTGCCTAGAGGAATAGTTGAGGATGTGTTAGTACAAGTTGATAAATTCATTTACCCTGTAGATTTTGTTGTCTTGGATACACAACCTGTTGAAGCATGTAATTCAATTCCTGTCATTTTAGGACGTCCATTTCTTGCCACTTCTAATGCATTGATTAATTGTAGGAATGGACTGATGAAGCTATCATTTGGAAACATGACATTGGAGATGAATATTTTCAACATTTACAAGCAACCTGGAGATGATAATGATTTACAGGAAGTGGACTTTATTGAAAAATTAGTTCATGATCAATTTCAAACCACTTCTAGTGAAACTGAGATTGATGAATCTGATGATTTGCAAATGGTCTACTTTCAGGAATCAAAGGCATGCAATTGGAGACCACAAATTGAAGAATTGCCACCACGATCAATTGAGCCCATACCTTCAAGTGTTCAACCACCAAAACCTGAATTGAAGCCGTTACCATTTAATCTCAAATACTCATTTTTGGGAGAAAATGAAACTTTTCCGGTAATAATCTCTTCCAAACTTAATGCACATCAAGAAGGTAAGTTATTACAGACTCTGAAAATGCACAAAAATGCATTAGGATGGACCATAGCTGACATAAAAGGAATTAGCCCTTTGATTTGCACACACAGGATTTATTTGGAGGAAAATGCTAAACCCTCTAGAGAAATGCAACGAAGGCTTAATCCTAATATGAAAGAAGTAGTGAAAAATGAAGTCATTAAGCTTCTAGATAATGGAATCATTTATCCTATTTCTGACAGCAAATGGGTAAGTCCTACCCAAGTTGTACCCAAAAAGTCTGGAGTCACTGTGATAACGAATGAGAAAAATGAGTTAATTCCAACTAGGACTGTTACTGGTTGGCGCATGTGCATTGACTATAGGAAACTTAATTCAATGACTAGAAAAGATCATTTCCCTTTACCTTTCATGGACCAAATCCTAGAAAGAGTTGCAGGTCATGAATTTTATTGTTTCCTAGATGGCTATTCAGGTTACAATCAAATTGAAATTGCATTGGAAGATCAAGAGAAGACTACTTTCACATGTCCATTTGGTACTTTTGCATATCGAAGGATGCCTTTTGGATTATGTAATGCACCAGCCACGTTTCAAAGATGCATGCTTAGCATATTCAGTGATATGGTTGAACGTTTTCTTGAAATTTTTATGGATGATTTTTCTGTTTTTGGTGATTCATTTGATGATTGTTTGACTAACTTAGAAAAGGTTTTGAGCAGGTGTGAAGAGAAGAATCTTGTACTGAATTGGGAAAAATGTCACTTTATGGTAACAAACGGCATTGTACTTGGTCACATTGTTTCATCGAAAGGAATTGAGGTTGACAAATCTAAAATCGAGTTAATTGCCAACTTACCAACACCAAAATCTGTTAAAGATGTTAGATCATTCTTAGGACATGCTGGTTTTTACAGAAGGTTCATCAAAGATTTTAGTGTAATATCTAAGCCCTTGAGTAACCTTCTAACAAAGGATAATATTTTTGAATGGACTGAACATTGTGAAGAAGCCTTTGTTAAACTTAAAAACTTGCTTACTTCTGCTCCTGTCATTCAACCTCCTGATTGGTCATTACCTTTTGAAATAATGTGTGACGCTAGTGATTATGCCGTGGGTGCTGTCTTGGGACAAAGAAAAGATAAGAAACCTTATGTGATTTACTATGCAAGTAAAACTTTAAATAGTGCTCAAATGAATTACACCACCACTGAAAAAGAATTACTTGCAGTAGTATTTGCTTGTGATAAATTCAGATCTTATCTTGTTGGCTCACCTGTTGTTGTTTTTAGTGATCATGCAGCATTGAAATATCTTCTTTCTAAGAAAGATTCTAAGGCTAGATTGGTGCGGTGGATTTTGTTACTTCAAGAATTTGATATCACAATCAAAGACAAGAAAGGCACCGAAAATGTTGTTGCAGATCATTTGTCAAGATTGACAACAGATTCGAAATCTGACATCACACCAATCGATGACTACTTTCCCGATGAATCTTTATTTTCGTTTCTACGATGCCTTGGTTTGCTAATATTGTTAATTTTCTTGTTTCAGGACAATTGCCAGCTCATTGGAGTACCCAAGACAAAAGAAAGTTCTTGAACGAAGTGAAGAACTTTTATTGGGATGACCCTTATTTATTCAAATATTGTCCTGATCAAATATTTCGAAGATGCATTCCTGACAATGAGGTAAGTAGTGTCATTAAATTTTGTCATTCTGAGGCATGTGGGGGTCATTTCTCATCAAGAAAGACAACTGCAAAAATCTTACAAAGTGGATTTTATTGGCCCACCATGTTCAAAGACTCACATGCATTCTGCAAGACTTGTGAAAATTGTCAAAAGTTGGGATCTATTTCAAAACGTCACATGATGCCTTTAAATCCTATTCTTGTCATTGAGATCTTTGACTGTTGGGGTATAGATTTCATGGGTCCATTTCCTCCATCATTTGGTTTCGTGTACATATTAGTCGCAGTAGATTATGTTTCAAAATGGATAGAGGCAATTCCAAGTCGAAACAATGATCACAAAACAGTGATAAAGTTTTTGAAAGACAATATTTTGAGTCGATTTGGAATCCTCGAGCCATAATAAGTGATGGTGGAACACATTTCTGCAACAAGCCATTTGCTTCTTTAATGAAGAAATATGGAATCACACACAAAGTTGCCACCCCTTATCACCCTCAGACAAGTGGACAAGTAGAGCTTGCTAATAGGGAGATCAAACAGATCTTGGAGAAAACGGTGAACCCTAATCGGAAAGACTGGTCTTTAAGACTTAATGATGCACTTTGGGCTTATCGAACTGCATATAAAACATCATTAGGTATGTCACCTTATAGACTAGTCTATGGAAAACCTTGTCACTTGCCTGTGGAAATTGAACATAAAGCTTATTGGGCTATTAAAGCTTTCAATTCAAACATTGATGATGCTAGTCAGCTGCGAAAATTGCAAATAAATGAGCTTGAGGAAATTAGAAATGATGCATATGACAATTCAAGAATTCATAAAGCAAGAATCAAAGAGTTTCATGACAAGAAAATACTGAGAAAAACATTCAATGTTGGTCAAAAAGTCTTGCTTTATAATTCTCGACTCCATTTATTTCCTGGAAAACTAAGATCAAGATGGAGCGGTCCTTTTATTGTGAAACATGTGTATCCATATGGGGCCTGTGATATCGAGAATCCAAAGAATGGCAATGTTTTCAAGGTAAATGGGCATCGGTTGAAAGTTTATTTTGACAATTTTTCAGTTGAAAATGACTCTACTGAATTGAGTGATCCTGTATATAAAGATTGATTCTTTTTCTCACATTGTTTTGTGTTTGTTTTGGTGTATCTTTTGTTTTGCTAGTTTCTCTCACCCGTCAAATGGCGGATAACGGTACTCCGTGACTCTTAAGTCGGTTCTTTCAGTTTCCCATGATAACTGATATCTGTGTATATAATTGTGCAATTCTCTGCTCTTTCTTCTTCTTTGAATCTCCCATCCAATTCTCATTTGAAAATGGACACCACTCTTGAAAAATTGAAAAAGTATTTTCCCGCTCTGCCTCAGAATGCGATTACAAAAATTTACCGTGCTAGGTGTGAAAGATTGAGGTTGTTAATGAATCATGGAATTCCTGAAGATATTCGTTGGCTGATTGAAGCAAAGGTCCGATTATCAGGTGAGTCCTCCAATTCTTTCATTTCACACATGCCTGGAACAGGTAAAAGCACTTTTGCAAAGAAACGTCGTGCAAAACGACTGAAAGTCTGTCACAGATGTGCCAGATGGACTTGTAATGCGACATGTCGTTCTTTAGGAATGGTATCTGTAAACCGTGAAGATAAAATACAATTCATTAAGGATGGCCTGAGTAAGGGGTCTTTAGATAATCTTTTGTTGACCCTTGAGACGCATCCTAGTGGAGATGTGCATCGTGTAATTCATGATTTATGGCCACAATTCCATAAAGAACATGATCGACTTAGTCTTGGGAATCTGACTAAAAAAGACCCTGTTTGCCAGTTTTTAAGAAAACTGGATGGGAAGCCTATCCCCGACCCATAGAGGGCGTTTAAGCCGTTCTTGGACGTAAAACCAAGGGAAGATGTGAGCCACAATCACAACTACCTGTACATACATGCTTTGTCAAAATAAATAAATAAAGAGAGAGAGTGTGAGACTACAGCTGGCCTACATATAGGTGGTATGATTGCATTTTCACTTTTTCATCTATAAATTCTTCTCTTCCTTCCCTTCATTTCTACTCATCCCATACATTCATCAAATATAGAAGTGTGTAGAAATGGCAGGTTCCTCAAGTCATCACATAAGAAATATTTGTGTTTTCGGTGGATCCAGTCCTGGGAAAGAAAAAGAGTTTTTAGAATCAGCAAATCATCTTGGTCAGGTACTAGCTGAGAGAAAGATTCATTTAGTGTATGGGGGAGGCAGCCTTGGGTTAATGGGAGGTGTGTCAATGGCTGCATTTTTAGGAGGCAGTCAAGTTTTGGGGGTTGTCCCCAAAGCTTTAGCAACTGGGGACATCATTGGAAAAACAATTGGAGAGGAACTACAGGTCCCAACAATGTCTGACCGACTGAATACCATGTTTAACCATGCTGATGCCTTCATTGCCTTACCAGGTGGTCTGGGCACATTGGAAGAGATCTTTCATATTTCATCTTGGGCCCAACTGCACATTCACCATAAACCTATAGGTTTGTTAAATGTTAATGGTTTTTATGATAAGTTGTTGTCTTTCCTTGATCAAGCTGTGGAACAGGAATTTCTAACATCTTCGGCACGACAAATCATAATCTCTGCTGCTACTGCTGAACAATTGATTGACCAACTACAATCTTTCATCCCTGTCATTGATCCCTGCATGAGTCGCCTAGATTGGTCAGCTAAGGAAAGCCGTAAAAAGCTTAGATTAGATTTGAGCCTTCATCTGTGAAACCTTGTGTCTTTTGGTTTTATTAATAGCATATTATTTTGTTTTGTTACTTCTTATATTTGTTTAAGTGTGTTTCAGGTTTGTCATTGTTCGCTGTTTCAGGTGATGTCTTCTATACTCTATCTTTCTACCTTAGGACATTGAGGACAATGTCTCGTTTTGGTTGGGGGGAGAGGGTAGTAGTTTAAAAAAAAAAAACTAACCAACTAACTGTTTTGTTTTTAAAAAACCATTTGGCAAAACTGTTATTACTAGGATGGCAGAGTAAAGAAAATTTATTCTTGAGACGCATCTTAGTAAAAATTTTCTAATGGTTATTTGCAATATTCATAACAAGGCCTATTAGAATACTTCTTGAAATATTTAGGTTTACAAACTCTCGCATTGTTATCACTTGATTCTGCTCATATACTCATTTAACAAATATTATTAAACCTTCATTTTCACACACACACTTTAACATATGATTGTGAGTTGCACATTGGATTATTACATTATTTATGTTCTTTTGTTAAAGGTAACAACTAAGGGAAAGGGATAGTATATAATTTGCAAAAAAAAAAAATATAATAAATAAAAAAATAGATAAGTTTGGTTTCGTAGCCTCCCTAACCTAAGCAATTAAGCCCGAAGGGGTGTTTAACACCTAATACCCTAAAGTCAACTGACTTGGGAGCTATTGGCCCAAAGCTTGTTACATGGGTTAAGGAGAAAAGCTTAAGGAATCAAACATTGCACTATCTACGTATCAGTATCTGCAACCCGAGTTGTTAAGCTCGTAGGGGTGTCTCAACACCTAATGCCCTAAGACCAACTGGTCTGGGAGTCATTAGCCTAAAACTCGTTACATGGGTTAAAGATACATTGTGTTTTAAGTTGTATGTGTATATAAATAAATAAATAAAAAAAAAAAAGAAAAAAAAAGTATAATAATAATAATCCCAACCCAAGGAAGTTCACCTTAAACATTTGAACATAATATTGTTTTCTTCCAACAAAAGCCCCATCATCTATGTTTTCATATATTGAGCACATAAAAAGAAGTTTATTAATATCTTGTTTAAGAAGTATGAAGCAGTAATATAAATTTAATGAGAGTTTGTTTATCTGGATAGATTAATGGAAGTTGAATGATGAATGCCTTGCTTTGTGATACTTGCAAATTGTTTCTCTATTTTAACGCTTTAGATTACTAGGGACTAGTAATAAGCTGGTTGGGGGGTGTGATTAGTACTTAAAAGTGCATGTTTATCAAGGTTTTATATCATCATTTTGCACTTGAAGTATCAATAACTCCTTAACTAAAGCATGTTTTATAATAACAAGTTTGATACTATAAGATACCTTAATTTATGGTAAATGCTCATCTTAAATGCAGGCCTATCACATAAATAAAAGGATTGATTGATGAGTTTAAGTATTGAAAGTGAAAGGACAAAGAGATGGCCAAACTTAGAAAAGAGATGCCGGTGCAGTCCAAACCGGAACATTGCTCGGTAATTGGATCATATCTGGAGCTCTAGATCTCGGATTTAGGTCCATTTTATATGGATGGAAAGGTAAGACAAAGGCCTACAACTTTCATGAGGAGCCCAAGATTTAAAAAGGCCGTTTTGAAGTCCAAACTGAAGGAACAACGAAGAAGTCCGAAGCTGTCCTGCAGCCCAGACACTATTTAGTGTTCACCCATATCTTGAGTTCTAGAAGTCCAAATGACCTCATCTTTTTTTTGTTGGAAAGCTGAGACAATTTCCTAGAACATTCCTGAGGATTCTGGGAAATTATGATGTTAGCAATGACGTCTTGTTCAGACAAGAAGATAAGGATTGTCACCAAGTCAAGATGTGGCCACCCACTCATCAATTAATTAACAAATCAATAGTTCCAAATTTTGGCCTATAAAAGGAGGCACTTACCATGTATTGAGGCATCTTGGTTTCCAGATCAAGATCATGCTCTTGCTTTCTCTCTTTGTATTGCTTATGTTTTGCTTTCATTAATATCAAGTTTATGCACTTCATTTCCTTTCCTTTACTTAGTTAACTTCTTTCTCATTTATGTTCTATCTTGTTCATTTATGTTTCTTTCTTTCATTATGTTTAGCTAAGTTAATTATGTCAAGGTGAAAAGGGTACACTAATGGTGTAAGAATAAGTATAATATAAACTTAACATGGACCTTAACGTTGGATACTAACATGTTTTATATTTGTTATCTTGTTCACTTTTAATACTTTGCTTGTTAAATGGTTAATCTAGATTTATGTTGTATAACACTTGGTACAACAAATACTTGCACTTTCATAGCCCATACTGTATGGTATAACCGACACCTGAGCTATGAAAGGAACTTGATTTGTTGTTAACATAAGTTATAATCATGAATGCCTGCCAACATTTACAAGTATTAGCTTTATTCGAATAAGATAACTAATGTAATCATGTTAACAATTTATAATCTGATTGGAACCTCCTTTATGTTGGTTTCCAATTGAGTAATAAGAGTTTATATTATACTTGTTTGAAGTACCATTAGTGGATCCTCTAACCTTGACATTTATTTTAATCATTGTTTAATCCTTACATTAATCTTTCAACTCAAAGTTCTCATTAATTTCTTCTTCTCTTCTTTTATTAGTTTGTTAATTTTTATGGTATCCTAAAATTAGGTTTCATCATGGATTTATAGCATATAAGATTATCTTTTAGTCTGTTCTCATTCAGTTAAAATGCTTCTTGCTCATGTTAAAAATTATAATAACCGGAACCTCACTCCACTTAACCTACAATCCAATTTGATGGTGAACACTTGTGTAAACGACTGAAAATTTACTATTATTCGTGCACCATCCATATAATGGTTCATATTATCTTTCAACAGATCAAAAAACTTGGTCGCGTCTGCATTATGTTCTTCTTTTATAATTGGAGCATTGTCTGCATTACCTTGATCCATTGTTATGATGTCCCACAGTCATCACAAATTAGTTATCCTACCTTAAATAAAC
>CM055362.1:24117551-24151790 GCA_029228515.1 Populus alba x Populus x berolinensis | reverse complement strand
GAAGAAAGTATGATGTAGAACAAGTAGCAGAAGCATACATGCTCAAGAGGGATCACCCGAAATTCAAAGGCAACTGAATTTCGCAACCGGGGCATCGAAGTCGGAATGCCGCGAAACTCACCGAGTCAAAGCGTTTCGCCGTTTGCGGAAGAAAGTATGATGTAGAACAAGTAGCAGAAGCATACATGCTCAAGAGGGATCACCCGAAATTCAAAGGCAACTGAATTTCGGCAACCGGGGCATCGAAGTCGGAATGCCGCGAAACTCACCGAGTCAAAGCGTTTCGCCGTTTGCGGAAGAAAGTATGATGTAGAACAAGTAGCAGAAGCATACATGCTCAAGAGGGATCACCTGAAATTCAAAGGCAACTGAATTTCGGCAACCGGGGCATCGAAGTCGGAATGCCTCGAAACTCACCGAGTCAAAGCGTTTTGCGGTTTGCGGAAGAAAGTATGATGTAGAAAAGTAGCAGAGGCATACATGCTCAAGAGGGATCACCCGAAATTCAAAGGCAACTGAATTTCCGGCAACCGGGCCATCGAAGTCGGAAAGCCTCGAAACTCACCGAGTCTAGCGTTTCGCCGTTTGCCGGAAGAAAGTATGAAGTAGAAACAAGTAGCCTAGCATACATGCTCAAGAGGGATCACCCGAAATGCAAAGGCAACTGAATTTCGGCAACCGGGGCATCGAAGTCGGAATGCCGCGAAACTCATCGAGCCAAAGCGTTTCGCCGTTTGCGGAAGAAAGTCTGATGTAGAACAAGTAGCAGAAGATTACATGATCAAGAGGGGGGGGATCACCCGAAATTCAAAGGCAACTGAATTTCGGCAAACGGGGCAATCGTAGTCGGAATGCCTCGAAACTCACAGAGTCAAAGCGTTTCGCCGTTTGCGGTAGAACGAATGATGTAGAACAAGTAGCAGAAGCATACCATGCTCAAGAGGGATCACCCGGAAATGCCAAGGCAAATGAATTTCGGGAAACTGGGCATCGACGTTGGAAACGCCGCGAAACTCACCGAGTCAAAGCGATTCGCCGTTTGCGGAAGAAAGTATGATGTAGAACAAGTAGAAGAAGGCATACTTGCTCTATAGGGATCACCCGAAACTTCAAAGGCAACTGAATTTCGGCAACGGGGGCATCGACGTCGGAATGCCGCGAAACTCACCGAGCCAACGCGTTTCGCCGTTTGTGAGGAGAAAGTATGATGTAGATCAAGTAGCAGAAGCATACCTATCCTCAATAGAGATCACCCGAAATTCCAAGGCAAATGCATTTCGGGCCAAACCGGGGCATCGACGTCGGAATGCCGCGAAAATCAAGAGCCAAAGCGTCTTCGCGACTTGCGGAAGAAGGTATGATGTAGATCAAGTAGCCGAAGCATACATGCTCAAGAGGGATCACCTGAAATTCAAAGGCAACTGAAATTCGGTAACCGGGGCATCGAAGGTCGGAAGTCCTCGAAACTCACCGAGTCAAACCGCGTTTCGCCGATATATGGAAGACAGTATGATGTAGAACAAGTAGCAGAAGCATAACATGCTCTAGAGGGATCACCCGAAATTCCAAGGCAACTAAATTTCGTCATACCGGGGAAACGAAAGTCGGAATGCCTCAAAAAACTCCACCTGAGTCAAAGCGTTTCGCCGTTTGCGGACGAAAGTATGATGTAGAAAACAAGTAGCAGAAGCATACATCGTCAAGAGGGATCACCTGAAATGAAGGCAAATGAATTTCGGCAACCAGGGCATCGGAAGTCGGAATGCCGCCGAAACTCAACGAGTCAAAGCGTTTCGCCGTTTGCGGAAGAACGTATGATGGTTGGAAACAAGTAGCAGACGGAATACATGATCACGAGGGCATCACCCGAAATTCAAAGGCAATTGAATTTCGGCTAACCGGGACATCGAACGATGGAATATCGAAAACTCAATAGGGTCAAAGCGTTTCGCCGTTTGCGGTAGAAAGTATGATTGTAGAAACAGTCAGCAGAGGCATACATGCTCAAGAGGGATCACCTGAAATGCAAAGGCAACTGAATTTCGACAACCGGGGCATCGAAGTCGGAATGCCGCGAAACTCAACGAGCCAAAGCGTTTCGCCGTTTGCGGAAGAACGTATGATGTAGAACAAGTAGCAGAAGAATACATGATCAAGAGGGATCACCCGAAATTCAAAGGCAACTGAATTTCGGCAACCGGGACATCGAAGTCGGAATACCTCGAAACTCAACGAGCCAAAGCGTTTCGCCGTTTGCGGAAGAACGTATGATGTAGAACAAGTAGCAGAAGAATACATGATCAAGAGGGATCACCCGAAATTCAAAGGCAACTGAATTTCGGCAACCGGGACATCGAAGTCGGAATACCTCGAAACTCATAGAGTCAAAGCGTTTCGCCGTTTGCGGTAGAAAGTATGATGTAGAACAAGTAGCAGAGGCATACATCCTCAATAGAGATCACCCGAAATTCAAAGGCAACTGAATTTCGGTAACCGGGGCATCGACGTCGGAATGCCTCGAAACTCACAGAGTTAAAGCGTTTCGCCATTTGTGGAAGAAAGTATGATGTAGAAAAACTAGAAGAAGCATACATGCTCCAGAGGGATCACCCGAAATGCAAAGGCAACTGAATTTCGGGAACCGGGGCATCGAAGTCGGAATGCCGCGAAACTCACCGAGCCAAAGCGTTTCGCCGTTTGCGGAAGAAAGTATGATGTAGAACAAGTAGCAGAAGCCTACATGCTCTAGAGGGATCACCCGAAATTCAAAGGCAACTAAATTTCGGCAACCGGGGCATCGAAGTCGGAATGCCGCGAAACTCACCGAGCCAAAGCGTTTCGCCGTTTGCGGAAGAAGGTATGATGTAGATCAAGTAGCAGAAGCATACATCCTCAATAGAGATCAACGATAATTCAAAGGCAACTGAAATTTCGGGAACGGGGCATCGAAGTCGGAATGCCGCTAAAACACCAGAGTTAAGAATCGTTTCGCCATTTGCGGAAGAAAGTATGCTGTTGAAAAAGTAGAAGAAGATTACATGCACAAGACGGAGCACCCGAAATTCACAGGCAACTGAATTTCGGTAAACTCACCCTCCCAAAACCAAAACCCCCAGGGCATCGAAGTCGGAATGCCTCGAAAATCACCGAGGCAAAGCGTTTCGCCGTTTGCGGAAGAAAGTATGATGTAGAACAAGTAGCAGAGGGCATACCATGCTCAAGAGGGATCACCAGATATTCAAAGGCAACTGAATTTCGGTAACCGGGCCATCGAAGTCCGAATGCCTCGAAACTCACCGAGTCAAAGAGTTTCGCCGTTTGCGGAAGAAAGTATGATGTAAGAACAAGTAGCAGAAGCATACATGCTCAAGAGGGATCACCCGAAATGCAAAGGCAACTGAATTTGGGCAACCGGGGCATCGAAGTCGGAATTGCCGCGAAACTCACCGAGGGAAAGCGTTTCGCCGTTTGCGGAAGATAAGTATGATGTAGGATAAAGTAGCAGAAGCATACATGTTCCAGGATGGGATCAACCCGAAATTCAAAGGCAAACTGAATTTCGGGCAACCGGTGCATTGAAGTCGGAATGCCTGGAAACTCACCGAGTCACAGCGTTTCGACGTTTGCGGAAAAAAAGTATGATGTAGAAACAAGTGGCAGAGGCATACATGCTCAAGCGGCTCACCCGAAATTCAAAGGCAACTGAATTTCGGCAACCGGGGCATCGAAGTCGGAATGGCCTCGAAAACTCACCGAGTCACAGCGTTTCGCCGTTTGCGGAAGAAAGTATAATGTAGAACAAGTAGCAGAAGCATACATGCTCTAGAGGGATCACCCGAAATTCAAAGGCAACTGTATGTCGGCAACCGGGGGATTCGAAAGTCGGAAAGCCGCGAAAAACTCATCGAGCCAAAGCGTTTCGCCGTTTGCGGAAAGAACGTATGATGTAGAACACGTAGCGGAAGCATACATGATCAAGAGGGATCACCCCGAAATTAAATAAGCAACTGAATTTCGGCAACCCGGGCATCGAAGTCGGAATGCCTCGAAAACTCACGGAGTCAATGCGTTTCGCCGTTTGCGGTAGAAAGTATGATGTAGAACAAGTAGCATAGAAGCATACATGCTGAACGAGGGATGGACCCGAAAATGCAAGGCCATCTGAATTTCGGGAACCGGGGCATCGAAGTCGGAATGCCGCGAAACTCACCGAGCCAAAGCGGTTCGCCGTTTGCGGAAGAAAGTATGATGTAGAACATGTAGCCGAAGCATACATGCTCAAGAGGGATCACCCGAAATGCCAAGGCAACTGGAATTTCGACAACCGGGGCATCGAAGTCGGAATGCCGCGTAAACTCAACGGAGTCCAAGCGTTTCGCCGTATGCGGAAGAAAGTATGATGTAGAACAGAGTAGCAGTAGATAATATACATGCTCAAGAGGGATGGACCTGAAATTCAAATGCAACTGAATTTTGGCAACCGGGGATCGAAGTCGGAATGCCTCGATTACTCACTGAAGGACAAAGCGTTTTCGCCGTTTGCGGTAGAAAGTATGATGTAGAACACGTAGCAGAAGCATACATGCTCATGAGGGGGGGGGGGGAATCACCCGAAATGCAAAGGCAACTGAAATTTCGGGAACGGGGGCATCGAAGTCGGAATGTCGCGAAACTCACCGAGTGAAAGCGTTTCGCCGTTAGCGGAAGAAAGTCTGATGAAGGACAAGTAGAAGAAGCATACATGCTCAGAGAGGGATCACCCGAAAATTCAAAGGCAACTGAATTTCGGCAACCGGGGAATTGAAGTCGGAATGCCGCGAAAAACTCACCGAGTCAAAGCGTTTCGACGTTTGCGGAAGAAAGTATGAGGTAGCACAAAGTAGCAGAGGCATACATGGCTCAAGAGGGATCAAGAAATTCAAAGGCAACTGAATTTCGGCAAACGGGGCATCGGAAGTCGGAGTGCCTCGAAACTACACCGAGTCAAAGCGTTTCGTCGTTAGCGGAAGAAAGTCTGATGTAGAACAAGCTTAGCAGATAGCATACATGCTCAAGAGGGATCACCCGAAATTCAAAGGCAACTGAATTTCAGCAACCCCGGGCATCGAAGTCGGAATGCCGCGAAACTCACCGAGTCAAAGCGTTTCGCCGTTTGCGGAAGAAAGTATGATGTAGAACAAGTAGCAGAAGCATACATGCTCAAGAGGGATCACCCGAAATTCAAAGGCAACTGAATTTCGGCAACCGGGGCATCGAAGTCGGAATGCCGCGAAACTCACCGAGTCAAAGCGTTTCGCCGTTTGCGGAAGAAAGTATGATGTAGAACAAGTAGCAGAAGCATACATGCTCAAGAGGGATCACCCGAAATTCAAAGGCAACTGAATTTCGGCAACCGGGGCATCGAAGTCGGAATGCCGCGAAACTCACCGAGTCAAAGCGTTTCGCCGTTTGCGGAAGAAAGTATGATGTAGAACAAGTAGCAGAAGCATACATGCTCAAGAGGGATCACCCGAAATTCAAAGGCAACTGAATTTCGGCAACCGGGGCATCGAAGTCGGAATGCCGCGAAACTCACCGAGTCAAAGCGTTTCGCCGTTTGCGGAAGAAAGTATGATGTAGAACAAGTAGCAGAAGCATACATGCTCAAGAGGGATCACCCGAAATTCAAAGGCAACTGAATTTCGGCAACCGGGGCATCGAAGTCGGAATGCCGCGAAACTCACCGAGTCAAAGCGTTTCGCCGTTTGCGGAAGAAAGTATGATGTAGAACAAGTAGCAGAAGCATACATGCTCAAGAGGGATCACCCGAAATTCAAAGGCAACTGAATTTCGGCAACCGGGGCATCGAAGTCGGAATGCCGCGAAACTCACCGAGTCAAAGCGTTTCGCCGTTTGCGGAAGAAAGTATGATGTAGAACAAGTAGCAGAAGCATACATGCTCAAGAGGGATCACCCGAAATTCAAAGGCAACTGAATTTCGGCAACCGGGGCATCGAAGTCGGAATGCCGCGAAACTCACCGAGTCAAAGCGTTTCGCCGTTTGCGGAAGAAAGTATGATGTAGAACAAGTAGCAGAAGCATACATGCTCAAGAGGGATCACCCGAAATTCAAAGGCAACTGAATTTCGGCAACCGGGGCATCGAAGTCGGAATGCCGCGAAACTCACCGAGTCAAAGCGTTTCGCCGTTTGCGGAAGAAAGTATGATGTAGAACAAGTAGCAGAAGCATACATGCTCAAGAGGGATCACCCGAAATTCAAAGGCAACTGAATTTCGGCAACCGGGCATCGAAGTCGGAATGCCGCGAAACTCACCGAGTCAAAGCGTTTCGCCGTTTGCGGAAGAAAGTATGATGTAGAACAAGTAGCAGAAGCATACATGCTCAAGAGGGATCACCCGAAATTCAAAGGCAACTGAATTTCGGCAACCGGGGCATCGAAGTCGGAATGCCGCGAAACTCACCGAGTCAAAGCGTTTCGCCGTTTGCGGAAGAAAGTATGATGTAGAACAAGTAGCAGAAGCATACATGCTCAAGAGGGATCACCCGAAATTCAAAGGCAACTGAATTTCGGCAACCGGGGCATCGAAGTCGGAATGCCGCGAAACTCACCGAGTCAAAGCGTTTCGCCGTTTGCGGAAGAAAGTATGATGTAGAACAAGTAGCAGAAGCATACATGCTCAAGAGGGATCACCCGAAATTCAAAGGCAACTGAATTTCGGCAACCGGGGCATCGAAGTCGGAATGCCGCGAAACTCACCGAGTCAAAGCGTTTCGCCGTTTGCGGAAGAAAGTATGATGTAGAACAAGTAGCAGAAGCATACATGCTCAAGAGGGATCACCCGAAATTCAAAGGCAACTGAATTTCGGCAACCGGGGCATCGAAGTCGGAATGCCGCGAAACTCACCGAGTCAAAGCGTTTCGCCGTTTGCGGAAGAAAGTATGATGTAGAACAAGTAGCAGAAGCATACATGCTCAAGAGGGATCACCCGAAATTCAAAGGCAACTGAATTTCGGCAACCGGGCATCGAAGTCGGAATGCCGCGAAACTCACCGAGTCAAAGCGTTTCGCCGTTTGCGGAAGAAAGTATGATGTAGAACAAGTAGCAGAAGCATACATGCTCAAGAGGGATCACCCGAAATTCAAAGGCAACTGAATTTCGGCAACCGGGCATCGAAGTCGGAATGCCGCGAAACTCACCGAGTCAAAGCGTTTCGCCGTTTGCGGAAGAAAGTATGATGTAGAACAAGTAGCAGAAGCATACATGCTCAAGAGGGATCACCCGAAATTCAAAGGCAACTGAATTTCGGCAACCGGGCATCGAAGTCGGAATGCCGCGAAACTCACCGAGTCAAAGCGTTTCGCCGTTTGCGGAAGAAAGTATGATGTAGAACAAGTAGCAGAAGCATACATGCTCAAGAGGGATCACCCGAAATTCAAAGGCAACTGAATTTCGGCAACCGGGGCATCGAAGTCGGAATGCCGCGAAACTCACCGAGTCAAAGCGTTTCGCCGTTTGCGGAAGAAAGTCTGATGTAGAACAAGTAGCAGAAGCATACATGCTCAAGAGGGATCACCCGAAATTCAAAGGCAACTGAATTTCGGCAACCGGGGCATCGAAGTCGGAATGCCGCGAAACTCACCGAGTCAAAGCGTTTCGCCGTTTGCGGAAGAAAGTATGATGTAGAACAAGTAGCAGAAGCATACATGCTCAAGAGGGATCACCCGAAATTCAAAGGCAACTGAATTTCGGCAACCGGGGCATCGAAGTCGGAATGCCGCGAAACTCACCGAGTCAAAGCGTTTCGCCGTTTGCGGAAGAAAGTATGATGTAGAACAAGTAGCAGAAGCATACATGCTCAAGAGGGATCACCCGAAATTCAAAGGCAACTGAATTTCGGCAACCGGGGCATCGAAGTCGGAATGCCGCGAAACTCACCGAGTCAAAGCGTTTCGCCGTTTGCGGAAGAAAGTATGATGTAGAACAAGTAGCAGAAGCATACATGCTCAAGAGGGATCACCCGAAATTCAAAGGCAACTGAATTTCGGCAACCGGGGCATCGAAGTCGGAATGCCGCGAAACTCACCGAGTCAAAGCGTTTCGCCGTTTGCGGAAGAAAGTATGATGTAGAACAAGTAGCAGAAGCATACATGCTCAAGAGGGATCACCCGAAATTCAAAGGCAACTGAATTTCGGCAACCGGGGCATCGAAGTCGGAATGCCGCGAAACTCACCGAGTCAAAGCGTTTCGCCGTTTGCGGAAGAAAGTATGATGTAGAACAAGTAGCAGAAGCATACATGCTCAAGAGGGATCACCCGAAATTCAAAGGCAACTGAATTTCGGCAACCGGGGCATCGAAGTCGGAATGCCGCGAAACTCACCGAGTCAAAGCGTTTCGCCGTTTGCGGAAGAAAGTATGTAGAACAAGTAGCAGAAGCATACATGCTCAAGAGGGATCACCCGAAATTCAAAGGCAACTGAATTTCGGCAACCGGGGCATCGAAGTCGGAATGCCGCGAAACTCACCGAGTCAAAGCGTTTCGCCGTTTGCGGAAGAAAGTATGATGTAGAACAAGTAGCAGAAGCATACATGCTCAAGAGGGATCACCCGAAATTCAAAGGCAACTGAATTTCGGCAACCGGGGCATCGAAGTCGGAATGCCGCGAAACTCACCGAGTCAAAGCGTTTCGCCGTTTGCGGAAGAAAGTATGATGTAGAACAAGTAGCAGAAGCATACATGCTCAAGAGGGATCACCCGAAATTCAAAGGCAACTGAATTTCGGCAACCGGGGCATCGAAGTCGGAATGCCGCGAAACTCACCGAGTCAAAGCGTTTCGCCGTTTGCGGAAGAAAGTATGATGTAGAACAAGTAGCAGAAGCATACATGCTCAAGAGGGATCACCCGAAATTCAAAGGCAACTGAATTTCGGCAACCGGGGCATCGAAGTCGGAATGCCGCGAAACTCACCGAGTCAAAGCGTTTCGCCGTTTGCGGAAGAAAGTATGATGTAGAACAAGTAGCAGAAGCATACATGCTCAAGAGGGATCACCCGAAATTCAAAGGCAACTGAATTTCGGCAACCGGGGCATCGAAGTCGGAATGCCGCGAAACTCACCGAGTCAAAGCGTTTCGCCGTTTGCGGAAGAAAGTATGATGTAGAACAAGTAGCAGAAGCATACATGCTCAAGAGGGATCACCCGAAATTCAAAGGCAACTGAATTTCGGCAACCGGGCATCGAAGTCGGAATGCCGCGAAACTCACCGAGTCAAAGCGTTTCGCCGTTTGCGGAAGAAAGTCTGATGTAGAACAAGTAGCAGAAGCATACATGCTCAAGAGGGATCACCCGAAATTCAAAGGCAACTGAATTTCGGCAACCGGGGCATCGAAGTCGGAATGCCGCGAAACTCACCGAGTCAAAGCGTTTCGCCGTTTGCGGAAGAAAGTCTGATGTAGAACAAGTAGCAGAAGCATACATGCTCAAGAGGGATCACCCGAAATTCAAAGGCAACTGAATTTCGGCAACCGGGGCATCGAAGTCGGAATGCCGCGAAACTCACCGAGTCAAAGCGTTTCGCCGTTTGCGGAAGAAAGTATGATGTAGAACAAGTAGCAGAAGCATACATGCTCAAGAGGGATCACCCGAAATTCAAAGGCAACTGAATTTCGGCAACCGGGGCATCGAAGTCGGAATGCCGCGAAACTCACCGAGTCAAAGCGTTTCGCCGTTTGCGGAAGAAAGTATGATGTAGAACAAGTAGCAGAAGCATACATGCTCAAGAGGGATCACCCGAAATTCAAAGGCAACTGAATTTCGGCAACCGGGGCATCGAAGTCGGAATGCCGCGAAACTCACCGAGTCAAAGCGTTTCGCCGTTTGCGGAAGAAGTATGATGTAGAACAAGTAGCAGAAGCATACATGCTCAAGAGGGATCACCCGAAATTCAAAGGCAACTGAATTTCGGCAACCGGGGCATCGAAGTCGGAATGCCGCGAAACTCACCGAGTCAAAGCGTTTCGCCGTTTGCGGAAGAAAGTATGATGTAGAACAAGTAGCAGAAGCATACATGCTCAAGAGGGATCACCCGAAATTCAAAGGCAACTGAATTTCGGCAACCGGGGCATCGAAGTCGGAATGCCGCGAAACTCACCGAGTCAAAGCGTTTCGCCGTTTGCGGAAGAAAGTCTGATGTAGAACAAGTAGCAGAAGCATACATGCTCAAGAGGGATCACCCGAAATTCAAAGGCAACTGAATTTCGGCAACCGGGGCATCGAAGTCGGAATGCCGCGAAACTCACCGAGTCAAAGCGTTTCGCCGTTTGCGGAAGAAAGTCTGATGTAGAACAAGTAGCAGAAGCATACATGCTCAAGAGGGATCACCCGAAATTCAAAGGCAACTGAATTTCGGCAACCGGGGCATCGAAGTCGGAATGCCGCGAAACTCACCGAGTCAAAGCGTTTCGCCGTTTGCGGAAGAAAGTCTGATGTAGAACAAGTAGCAGAAGCATACATGCTCAAGAGGGATCACCCGAAATTCAAAGGCAACTGAATTTCGGCAACCGGGGCATCGAAGTCGGAATGCCGCGAAACTCACCGAGTCAAAGCGTTTCGCCGTTTGCGGAAGAAAGTATGATGTAGAACAAGTAGCAGAAGCATACATGCTCAAGAGGGATCACCCGAAATTCAAAGGCAACTGAATTTCGGCAACCGGGGCATCGAAGTCGGAATGCCGCGAAACTCACCGAGTCAAAGCGTTTCGCCGTTTGCGGAAGAAAGTATGATGTAGAACAAGTAGCAGAAGCATACATGCTCAAGAGGGATCACCCGAAATTCAAAGGCAACTGAATTTCGGCAACCGGGGCATCGAAGTCGGAATGCCGCGAAACTCACCGAGTCAAAGCGTTTCGCCGTTTGCGGAAGAAAGTCTGATGTAGAACAAGTAGCAGAAGCATACATGCTCAAGAGGGATCACCCGAAATTCAAAGGCAACTGAATTTCGGCAACCGGGGCATCGAAGTCGGAATGCCGCGAAACTCACCGAGTCAAAGCGTTTCGCCGTTTGCGGAAGAAAGTATGATGTAGAACAAGTAGCAGAAGCATACATGCTCAAGAGGGATCACCCGAAATTCAAAGGCAACTGAATTTCGGCAACCGGGCATCGAAGTCGGAATGCCGCGAAACTCACCGAGTCAAAGCGTTTCGCCGTTTGCGGAAGAAAGTCTGATGTAGAACAAGTAGCAGAAGCATACATGCTCAAGAGGGATCACCCGAAATTCAAAGGCAACTGAATTTCGGCAACCGGGGCATCGAAGTCGGAATGCCGCGAAACTCACCGAGTCAAAGCGTTTCGCCGTTTGCGGAAGAAAGTCTGATGTAGAACAAGTAGCAGAAGCATACATGCTCAAGAGGGATCACCCGAAATTCAAAGGCAACTGAATTTCGGCAACCGGGGCATCGAAGTCGGAATGCCGCGAAACTCACCGAGTCAAAGCGTTTCGCCGTTTGCGGAAGAAAGTATGATGTAGAACAAGTAGCAGAAGCATACATGCTCAAGAGGGATCACCCGAAATTCAAAGGCAACTGAATTTCGGCAACCGGGGCATCGAAGTCGGAATGCCGCGAAACTCACCGAGTCAAAGCGTTTCGCCGTTTGCGGAAGAAAGTATGATGTAGAACAAGTAGCAGAAGCATACATGCTCAAGAGGGATCACCCGAAATTCAAAGGCAACTGAATTTCGGCAACCGGGGCATCGAAGTCGGAATGCCGCGAAACTCACCGAGTCAAAGCGTTTCGCCGTTTGCGGAAGAAAGTCTGATGTAGAACAAGTAGCAGAAGCATACATGCTCAAGAGGGATCACCCGAAATTCAAAGGCAACTGAATTTCGGCAACCGGGGCATCGAAGTCGGAATGCCGCGAAACTCACCGAGTCAAAGCGTTTCGCCGTTTGCGGAAGAAAGTCTGATGTAGAACAAGTAGCAGAAGCATACATGCTCAAGAGGGATCACCCGAAATTCAAAGGCAACTGAATTTCGGCAACCGGGGCATCGAAGTCGGAATGCCGCGAAACTCACCGAGTCAAAGCGTTTCGCCGTTTGCGGAAGAAAGTCTGATGTAGAACAAGTAGCAGAAGCATACATGCTCAAGAGGGATCACCCGAAATTCAAAGGCAACTGAATTTCGGCAACCGGGGCATCGAAGTCGGAATGCCGCGAAACTCACCGAGTCAAAGCGTTTCGCCGTTTGCGGAAGAAAGTCTGATGTAGAACAAGTAGCAGAAGCATACATGCTCAAGAGGGATCACCCGAAATTCAAAGGCAACTGAATTTCGGCAACCGGGGCATCGAAGTCGGAATGCCGCGAAACTCACCGAGTCAAAGCGTTTCGCCGTTTGCGGAAGAAAGTCTGATGTAGAACAAGTAGCAGAAGCATACATGCTCAAGAGGGATCACCCGAAATTCAAAGGCAACTGAATTTCGGCAACCGGGGCATCGAAGTCGGAATGCCGCGAAACTCACCGAGTCAAAGCGTTTCGCCGTTTGCGGAAGAAAGTCTGATGTAGAACAAGTAGCAGAAGCATACATGCTCAAGAGGGATCACCCGAAATTCAAAGGCAACTGAATTTCGGCAACCGGGGCATCGAAGTCGGAATGCCGCGAAACTCACCGAGTCAAAGCGTTTCGCCGTTTGCGGAAGAAAGTCTGATGTAGAACAAGTAGCAGAAGCATACATGCTCAAGAGGGATCACCCGAAATTCAAAGGCAACTGAATTTCGGCAACCGGGGCATCGAAGTCGGAATGCCGCGAAACTCACCGAGTCAAAGCGTTTCGCCGTTTGCGGAAGAAAGTCTGATGTAGAACAAGTAGCAGAAGCATACATGCTCAAGAGGGATCACCCGAAATTCAAAGGCAACTGAATTTCGGCAACCGGGGCATCGAAGTCGGAATGCCGCGAAACTCACCGAGTCAAAGCGTTTCGCCGTTTGCGGAAGAAAGTCTGATGTAGAACAAGTAGCAGAAGCATACATGCTCAAGAGGGATCACCCGAAATTCAAAGGCAACTGAATTTCGGCAACCGGGGCATCGAAGTCGGAATGCCGCGAAACTCACCGAGTCAAAGCGTTTCGCCGTTTGCGGAAGAAAGTCTGATGTAGAACAAGTAGCAGAAGCATACATGCTCAAGAGGGATCACCCGAAATTCAAAGGCAACTGAATTTCGGCAACCGGGCATCGAAGTCGGAATGCCGCGAAACTCACCGAGTCAAAGCGTTTCGCCGTTTGCGGAAGAAAGTCTGATGTAGAACAAGTAGCAGAAGCATACATGCTCAAGAGGGATCACCCGAAATTCAAAGGCAACTGAATTTCGGCAACCGGGGCATCGAAGTCGGAATGCCGCGAAACTCACCGAGTCAAAGCGTTTCGCCGTTTGCGGAAGAAAGTCTGATGTAGAACAAGTAGCAGAAGCATACATGCTCAAGAGGGATCACCCGAAATTCAAAGGCAACTGAATTTCGGCAACCGGGGCATCGAAGTCGGAATGCCGCGAAACTCACCGAGTCAAAGCGTTTCGCCGTTTGCGGAAGAAAGTCTGATGTAGAACAAGTAGCAGAAGCATACATGCTCAAGAGGGATCACCCGAAATTCAAAGGCAACTGAATTTCGGCAACCGGGGCATCGAAGTCGGAATGCCGCGAAACTCACCGAGTCAAAGCGTTTCGCCGTTTGCGGAAGAAAGTCTGATGTAGAACAAGTAGCAGAAGCATACATGCTCAAGAGGGATCACCCGAAATTCAAAGGCAACTGAATTTCGGCAACCGGGGCATCGAAGTCGGAATGCCGCGAAACTCACCGAGTCAAAGCGTTTCGCCGTTTGCGGAAGAAAGTCTGATGTAGAACAAGTAGCAGAAGCATACATGCTCAAGAGGGATCACCCGAAATTCAAAGGCAACTGAATTTCGGCAACCGGGGCATCGAAGTCGGAATGCCGCGAAACTCACCGAGTCAAAGCGTTTCGCCGTTTGCGGAAGAAAGTCTGATGTAGAACAAGTAGCAGAAGCATACATGCTCAAGAGGGATCACCCGAAATTCAAAGGCAACTGAATTTCGGCAACCGGGGCATCGAAGTCGGAATGCCGCGAAACTCACCGAGTCAAAGCGTTTCGCCGTTTGCGGAAGAAAGTCTGATGTAGAACAAGTAGCAGAAGCATACATGCTCAAGAGGGATCACCCGAAATTCAAAGGCAACTGAATTTCGGCAACCGGGGCATCGAAGTCGGAATGCCGCGAAACTCACCGAGTCAAAGCGTTTCGCCGTTTGCGGAAGAAAGTCTGATGTAGAACAAGTAGCAGAAGCATACATGCTCAAGAGGGATCACCCGAAATTCAAAGGCAACTGAATTTCGGCAACCGGGGCATCGAAGTCGGAATGCCGCGAAACTCACCGAGTCAAAGCGTTTCGCCGTTTGCGGAAGAAAGTCTGATGTAGAACAAGTAGCAGAAGCATACATGCTCAAGAGGGATCACCCGAAATTCAAAGGCAACTGAATTTCGGCAACCGGGGCATCGAAGTCGGAATGCCGCGAAACTCACCGAGTCAAAGCGTTTCGCCGTTTGCGGAAGAAAGTCTGATGTAGAACAAGTAGCAGAAGCATACATGCTCAAGAGGGATCACCCGAAATTCAAAGGCAACTGAATTTCGGCAACCGGGGCATCGAAGTCGGAATGCCGCGAAACTCACCGAGTCAAAGCGTTTCGCCGTTTGCGGAAGAAAGTCTGATGTAGAACAAGTAGCAGAAGCATACATGCTCAAGAGGGATCACCCGAAATTCAAAGGCAACTGAATTTCGGCAACCGGGGCATCGAAGTCGGAATGCCGCGAAACTCACCGAGTCAAAGCGTTTCGCCGTTTGCGGAAGAAAGTATGATGTAGAACAAGTAGCAGAAGCATACATGCTCAAGAGGGATCACCCGAAATTCAAAGGCAACTGAATTTCGGCAACCGGGGCATCGAAGTCGGAATGCCGCGAAACTCACCGAGTCAAAGCGTTTCGCCGTTTGCGGAAGAAAGTATGATGTAGAACAAGTAGCAGAAGCATACATGCTCAAGAGGGATCACCCGAAATTCAAAGGCAACTGAATTTCGGCAACCGGGCATCGAAGTCGGAATGCCGCGAAACTCACCGAGTCAAAGCGTTTCGCCGTTTGCGGAAGAAAGTCTGATGTAGAACAAGTAGCAGAAGCATACATGCTCAAGAGGGATCACCCGAAATTCAAAGGCAACTGAATTTCGGCAACCGGGGCATCGAAGTCGGAATGCCGCGAAACTCACCGAGTCAAAGCGTTTCGCCGTTTGCGGAAGAAAGTCTGATGTAGAACAAGTAGCAGAAGCATACATGCTCAAGAGGGATCACCCGAAATTCAAAGGCAACTGAATTTCGGCAACCGGGGCATCGAAGTCGGAATGCCGCGAAACTCACCGAGTCAAAGCGTTTCGCCGTTTGCGGAAGAAAGTCTGATGTAGAACAAGTAGCAGAAGCATACATGCTCAAGAGGGATCACCCGAAATTCAAAGGCAACTGAATTTCGGCAACCGGGGCATCGAAGTCGGAATGCCGCGAAACTCACCGAGTCAAAGCGTTTCGCCGTTTGCGGAAGAAAGTCTGATGTAGAACAAGTAGCAGAAGCATACATGCTCAAGAGGGATCACCCGAAATTCAAAGGCAACTGAATTTCGGCAACCGGGGCATCGAAGTCGGAATGCCGCGAAACTCACCGAGTCAAAGCGTTTCGCCGTTTGCGGAAGAAAGTATGATGTAGAACAAGTAGCAGAAGCATACATGCTCAAGAGGGATCACCCGAAATTCAAAGGCAACTGAATTTCGGCAACCGGGGCATCGAAGTCGGAATGCCGCGAAACTCACCGAGTCAAAGCGTTTCGCCGTTTGCGGAAGAAAGTCTGATGTAGAACAAGTAGCAGAAGCATACATGCTCAAGAGGGATCACCCGAAATTCAAAGGCAACTGAATTTCGGCAACCGGGGCATCGAAGTCGGAATGCCGCGAAACTCACCGAGTCAAAGCGTTTCGCCGTTTGCGGAAGAAAGTATGATGTAGAACAAGTAGCAGAAGCATACATGCTCAAGAGGGATCACCCGAAATTCAAAGGCAACTGAATTTCGGCAACCGGGGCATCGAAGTCGGAATGCCGCGAAACTCACCGAGTCAAAGCGTTTCGCCGTTTGCGGAAGAAAGTCTGATGTAGAACAAGTAGCAGAAGCATACATGCTCAAGAGGGATCACCCGAAATTCAAAGGCAACTGAATTTCGGCAACCGGGGCATCGAAGTCGGAATGCCGCGAAACTCACCGAGTCAAAGCGTTTCGCCGTTTGCGGAAGAAAGTATGATGTAGAACAAGTAGCAGAAGCATACATGCTCAAGAGGGATCACCCGAAATTCAAAGGCAACTGAATTTCGGCAACCGGGGCATCGAAGTCGGAATGCCGCGAAACTCACCGAGTCAAAGCGTTTCGCCGTTTGCGGAAGAAAGTATGATGTAGAACAAGTAGCAGAAGCATACATGCTCAAGAGGGATCACCCGAAATTCAAAGGCAACTGAATTTCGGCAACCGGGGCATCGAAGTCGGAATGCCGCGAAACTCACCGAGTCAAAGCGTTTCGCCGTTTGCGGAAGAAAGTATGATGTAGAACAAGTAGCAGAAGCATACATGCTCAAGAGGGATCACCCGAAATTCAAAGGCAACTGAATTTCGGCAACCGGGCATCGAAGTCGGAATGCCGCGAAACTCACCGAGTCAAAGCGTTTCGCCGTTTGCGGAAGAAAGTATGATGTAGAACAAGTAGCAGAAGCATACATGCTCAAGAGGGATCACCCGAAATTCAAAGGCAACTGAATTTCGGCAACCGGGGCATCGAAGTCGGAATGCCGCGAAACTCACCGAGTCAAAGCGTTTCGCCGTTTGCGGAAGAAAGTATGATGTAGAACAAGTAGCAGAAGCATACATGCTCAAGAGGGATCACCCGAAATTCAAAGGCAACTGAATTTCGGCAACCGGGGCATCGAAGTCGGAATGCCGCGAAACTCACCGAGTCAAAGCGTTTCGCCGTTTGCGGAAGAAAGTATGATGTAGAACAAGTAGCAGAAGCATACATGCTCAAGAGGGATCACCCGAAATTCAAAGGCAACTGAATTTCGGCAACCGGGGCATCGAAGTCGGAATGCCGCGAAACTCACCGAGTCAAAGCGTTTCGCCGTTTGCGGAAGAAAGTATGATGTAGAACAAGTAGCAGAAGCATACATGCTCAAGAGGGATCACCCGAAATTCAAAGGCAACTGAATTTCGGCAACCGGGGCATCGAAGTCGGAATGCCGCGAAACTCACCGAGTCAAAGCGTTTCGCCGTTTGCGGAAGAAAGTATGATGTAGAACAAGTAGCAGAAGCATACATGCTCAAGAGGGATCACCCGAAATTCAAAGGCAACTGAATTTCGGCAACCGGGGCATCGAAGTCGGAATGCCGCGAAACTCACCGAGTCAAAGCGTTTCGCCGTTTGCGGAAGAAAGTATGATGTAGAACAAGTAGCAGAAGCATACATGCTCAAGAGGGATCACCCGAAATTCAAAGGCAACTGAATTTCGGCAACCGGGGCATCGAAGTCGGAATGCCGCGAAACTCACCGAGTCAAAGCGTTTCGCCGTTTGCGGAAGAAAGTATGATGTAGAACAAGTAGCAGAAGCATACATGCTCAAGAGGGATCACCCGAAATTCAAAGGCAACTGAATTTCGGCAACCGGGGCATCGAAGTCGGAATGCCGCGAAACTCACCGAGTCAAAGCGTTTCGCCGTTTGCGGAAGAAAGTATGATGTAGAACAAGTAGCAGAAGCATACATGCTCAAGAGGGATCACCCGAAATTCAAAGGCAACTGAATTTCGGCAACCGGGGCATCGAAGTCGGAATGCCGCGAAACTCACCGAGTCAAAGCGTTTCGCCGTTTGCGGAAGAAAGTATGATGTAGAACAAGTAGCAGAAGCATACATGCTCAAGAGGGATCACCCGAAATTCAAAGGCAACTGAATTTCGGCAACCGGGGCATCGAAGTCGGAATGCCGCGAAACTCACCGAGTCAAAGCGTTTCGCCGTTTGCGGAAGAAAGTATGATGTAGAACAAGTAGCAGAAGCATACATGCTCAAGAGGGATCACCCGAAATTCAAAGGCAACTGAATTTCGGCAACCGGGGCATCGAAGTCGGAATGCCGCGAAACTCACCGAGTCAAAGCGTTTCGCCGTTTGCGGAAGAAAGTATGATGTAGAACAAGTAGCAGAAGCATACATGCTCAAGAGGGATCACCCGAAATTCAAAGGCAACTGAATTTCGGCAACCGGGGCATCGAAGTCGGAATGCCGCGAAACTCACCGAGTCAAAGCGTTTCGCCGTTTGCGGAAGAAAGTATGATGTAGAACAAGTAGCAGAAGCATACATGCTCAAGAGGGATCACCCGAAATTCAAAGGCAACTGAATTTCGGCAACCGGGGCATCGAAGTCGGAATGCCGCGAAACTCACCGAGTCAAAGCGTTTCGCCGTTTGCGGAAGAAAGTATGATGTAGAACAAGTAGCAGAAGCATACATGCTCAAGAGGGATCACCCGAAATTCAAAGGCAACTGAATTTCGGCAACCGGGGCATCGAAGTCGGAATGCCGCGAAACTCACCGAGTCAAAGCGTTTCGCCGTTTGCGGAAGAAAGTATGATGTAGAACAAGTAGCAGAAGCATACATGCTCAAGAGGGATCACCCGAAATTCAAAGGCAACTGAATTTCGGCAACCGGGGCATCGAAGTCGGAATGCCGCGAAACTCACCGAGTCAAAGCGTTTCGCCGTTTGCGGAAGAAAGTCTGATGTAGAACAAGTAGCAGAAGCATACATGCTCAAGAGGGATCACCCGAAATTCAAAGGCAACTGAATTTCGGCAACCGGGGCATCGAAGTCGGAATGCCGCGAAACTCACCGAGTCAAAGCGTTTCGCCGTTTGCGGAAGAAAGTATGATGTAGAACAAGTAGCAGAAGCATACATGCTCAAGAGGGATCACCCGAAATTCAAAGGCAACTGAATTTCGGCAACCGGGGCATCGAAGTCGGAATGCCGCGAAACTCACCGAGTCAAAGCGTTTCGCCGTTTGCGGAAGAAAGTCTGATGTAGAACAAGTAGCAGAAGCATACATGCTCAAGAGGGATCACCCGAAATTCAAAGGCAACTGAATTTCGGCAACCGGGGCATCGAAGTCGGAATGCCGCGAAACTCACCGAGTCAAAGCGTTTCGCCGTTTGCGGAAGAAAGTATGATGTAGAACAAGTAGCAGAAGCATACATGCTCAAGAGGGATCACCCGAAATTCAAAGGCAACTGAATTTCGGCAACCGGGGCATCGAAGTCGGAATGCCGCGAAACTCACCGAGTCAAAGCGTTTCGCCGTTTGCGGAAGAAAGTATGATGTAGAACAAGTAGCAGAAGCATACATGCTCAAGAGGGATCACCCGAAATTCAAAGGCAACTGAATTTCGGCAACCGGGGCATCGAAGTCGGAATGCCGCGAAACTCACCGAGTCAAAGCGTTTCGCCGTTTGCGGAAGAAAGTATGATGTAGAACAAGTAGCAGAAGCATACATGCTCAAGAGGGATCACCCGAAATTCAAAGGCAACTGAATTTCGGCAACCGGGGCATCGAAGTCGGAATGCCGCGAAACTCACCGAGTCAAAGCGTTTCGCCGTTTGCGGAAGAAAGTATGATGTAGAACAAGTAGCAGAAGCATACATGCTCAAGAGGGATCACCCGAAATTCAAAGGCAACTGAATTTCGGCAACCGGGGCATCGAAGTCGGAATGCCGCGAAACTCACCGAGTCAAAGCGTTTCGCCGTTTGCGGAAGAAAGTATGATGTAGAACAAGTAGCAGAAGCATACATGCTCAAGAGGGATCACCCGAAATTCAAAGGCAACTGAATTTCGGCAACCGGGGCATCGAAGTCGGAATGCCGCGAAACTCACCGAGTCAAAGCGTTTCGCCGTTTGCGGAAGAAAGTATGATGTAGAACAAGTAGCAGAAGCATACATGCTCAAGAGGGATCACCCGAAATTCAAAGGCAACTGAATTTCGGCAACCGGGGCATCGAAGTCGGAATGCCGCGAAACTCACCGAGTCAAAGCGTTTCGCCGTTTGCGGAAGAAAGTATGATGTAGAACAAGTAGCAGAAGCATACATGCTCAAGAGGGATCACCCGAAATTCAAAGGCAACTGAATTTCGGCAACCGGGGCATCGAAGTCGGAATGCCGCGAAACTCACCGAGTCAAAGCGTTTCGCCGTTTGCGGAAGAAAGTATGATGTAGAACAAGTAGCAGAAGCATACATGCTCAAGAGGGATCACCCGAAATTCAAAGGCAACTGAATTTCGGCAACCGGGGCATCGAAGTCGGAATGCCGCGAAACTCACCGAGTCAAAGCGTTTCGCCGTTTGCGGAAGAAAGTATGATGTAGAACAAGTAGCAGAAGCATACATGCTCAAGAGGGATCACCCGAAATTCAAAGGCAACTGAATTTCGGCAACCGGGGCATCGAAGTCGGAATGCCGCGAAACTCACCGAGTCAAAGCGTTTCGCCGTTTGCGGAAGAAAGTATGATGTAGAACAAGTAGCAGAAGCATACATGCTCAAGAGGGATCACCCGAAATTCAAAGGCAACTGAATTTCGGCAACCGGGCATCGAAGTCGGAATGCCGCGAAACTCACCGAGTCAAAGCGTTTCGCCGTTTGCGGAAGAAAGTATGATGTAGAACAAGTAGCAGAAGCATACATGCTCAAGAGGGATCACCCGAAATTCAAAGGCAACTGAATTTCGGCAACCGGGGCATCGAAGTCGGAATGCCGCGAAACTCACCGAGTCAAAGCGTTTCGCCGTTTGCGGAAGAAAGTATGATGTAGAACAAGTAGCAGAAGCATACATGCTCAAGAGGGATCACCCGAAATTCAAAGGCAACTGAATTTCGGCAACCGGGGCATCGAAGTCGGAATGCCGCGAAACTCACCGAGTCAAAGCGTTTCGCCGTTTGCGGAAGAAAGTATGATGTAGAACAAGTAGCAGAAGCATACATGCTCAAGAGGGATCACCCGAAATTCAAAGGCAACTGAATTTCGGCAACCGGGGCATCGAAGTCGGAATGCCGCGAAACTCACCGAGTCAAAGCGTTTCGCCGTTTGCGGAAGAAAGTATGATGTAGAACAAGTAGCAGAAGCATACATGCTCAAGAGGGATCACCCGAAATTCAAAGGCAACTGAATTTCGGCAACCGGGGCATCGAAGTCGGAATGCCGCGAAACTCACCGAGTCAAAGCGTTTCGCCGTTTGCGGAAGAAAGTATGATGTAGAACAAGTAGCAGAAGCATACATGCTCAAGAGGGATCACCCGAAATTCAAAGGCAACTGAATTTCGGCAACCGGGGCATCGAAGTCGGAATGCCGCGAAACTCACCGAGTCAAAGCGTTTCGCCGTTTGCGGAAGAAAGTATGATGTAGAACAAGTAGCAGAAGCATACATGCTCAAGAGGGATCACCCGAAATTCAAAGGCAACTGAATTTCGGCAACCGGGGCATCGAAGTCGGAATGCCGCGAAACTCACCGAGTCAAAGCGTTTCGCCGTTTGCGGAAGAAAGTATGATGTAGAACAAGTAGCAGAAGCATACATGCTCAAGAGGGATCACCCGAAATTCAAAGGCAACTGAATTTCGGCAACCGGGGCATCGAAGTCGGAATGCCGCGAAACTCACCGAGTCAAAGCGTTTCGCCGTTTGCGGAAGAAAGTATGATGTAGAACAAGTAGCAGAAGCATACATGCTCAAGAGGGATCACCCGAAATTCAAAGGCAACTGAATTTCGGCAACCGGGGCATCGAAGTCGGAATGCCGCGAAACTCACCGAGTCAAAGCGTTTCGCCGTTTGCGGAAGAAAGTATGATGTAGAACAAGTAGCAGAAGCATACATGCTCAAGAGGGATCACCCGAAATTCAAAGGCAACTGAATTTCGGCAACCGGGGCATCGAAGTCGGAATGCCGCGAAACTCACCGAGTCAAAGCGTTTCGCCGTTTGCGGAAGAAAGTATGATGTAGAACAAGTAGCAGAAGCATACATGCTCAAGAGGGATCACCCGAAATTCAAAGGCAACTGAATTTCGGCAACCGGGGCATCGAAGTCGGAATGCCGCGAAACTCACCGAGTCAAAGCGTTTCGCCGTTTGCGGAAGAAAGTATGATGTAGAACAAGTAGCAGAAGCATACATGCTCAAGAGGGATCACCCGAAATTCAAAGGCAACTGAATTTCGGCAACCGGGGCATCGAAGTCGGAATGCCGCGAAACTCACCGAGTCAAAGCGTTTCGCCGTTTGCGGAAGAAAGTATGATGTAGAACAAGTAGCAGAAGCATACATGCTCAAGAGGGATCACCCGAAATTCAAAGGCAACTGAATTTCGGCAACCGGGGCATCGAAGTCGGAATGCCGCGAAACTCACCGAGTCAAAGCGTTTCGCCGTTTGCGGAAGAAAGTATGATGTAGAACAAGTAGCAGAAGCATACATGCTCAAGAGGGATCACCCGAAATTCAAAGGCAACTGAATTTCGGCAACCGGGCATCGAAGTCGGAATGCCGCGAAACTCACCGAGTCAAAGCGTTTCGCCGTTTGCGGAAGAAAGTATGATGTAGAACAAGTAGCAGAAGCATACATGCTCAAGAGGGATCACCCGAAATTCAAAGGCAACTGAATTTCGGCAACCGGGGCATCGAAGTCGGAATGCCGCGAAACTCACCGAGTCAAAGCGTTTCGCCGTTTGCGGAAGAAAGTATGATGTAGAACAAGTAGCAGAAGCATACATGCTCAAGAGGGATCACCCGAAATTCAAAGGCAACTGAATTTCGGCAACCGGGGCATCGAAGTCGGAATGCCGCGAAACTCACCGAGTCAAAGCGTTTCGCCGTTTGCGGAAGAAAGTATGATGTAGAACAAGTAGCAGAAGCATACATGCTCAAGAGGGATCACCCGAAATTCAAAGGCAACTGAATTTCGGCAACCGGGGCATCGAAGTCGGAATGCCGCGAAACTCACCGAGTCAAAGCGTTTCGCCGTTTGCGGAAGAAAGTATGATGTAGAACAAGTAGCAGAAGCATACATGCTCAAGAGGGATCACCCGAAATTCAAAGGCAACTGAATTTCGGCAACCGGGCATCGAAGTCGGAATGCCGCGAAACTCACCGAGTCAAAGCGTTTCGCCGTTTGCGGAAGAAAGTATGATGTAGAACAAGTAGCAGAAGCATACATGCTCAAGAGGGATCACCCGAAATTCAAAGGCAACTGAATTTCGGCAACCGGGGCATCGAAGTCGGAATGCCGCGAAACTCACCGAGTCAAAGCGTTTCGCCGTTTGCGGAAGAAAGTATGATGTAGAACAAGTAGCAGAAGCATACATGCTCAAGAGGGATCACCCGAAATTCAAAGGCAACTGAATTTCGGCAACCGGGGCATCGAAGTCGGAATGCCGCGAAACTCACCGAGTCAAAGCGTTTCGCCGTTTGCGGAAGAAAGTATGATGTAGAACAAGTAGCAGAAGCATACATGCTCAAGAGGGATCACCCGAAATTCAAAGGCAACTGAATTTCGGCAACCGGGGCATCGAAGTCGGAATGCCGCGAAACTCACCGAGTCAAAGCGTTTCGCCGTTTGCGGAAGAAAGTATGATGTAGAACAAGTAGCAGAAGCATACATGCTCAAGAGGGATCACCCGAAATTCAAAGGCAACTGAATTTCGGCAACCGGGGCATCGAAGTCGGAATGCCGCGAAACTCACCGAGTCAAAGCGTTTCGCCGTTTGCGGAAGAAAGTATGATGTAGAACAAGTAGCAGAAGCATACATGCTCAAGAGGGATCACCCGAAATTCAAAGGCAACTGAATTTCGGCAACCGGGGCATCGAAGTCGGAATGCCGCGAAACTCACCGAGTCAAAGCGTTTCGCCGTTTGCGGAAGAAAGTATGATGTAGAACAAGTAGCAGAAGCATACATGCTCAAGAGGGATCACCCGAAATTCAAAGGCAACTGAATTTCGGCAACCGGGGCATCGAAGTCGGAATGCCGCGAAACTCACCGAGTCAAAGCGTTTCGCCGTTTGCGGAAGAAAGTATGATGTAGAACAAGTAGCAGAAGCATACATGCTCAAGAGGGATCACCCGAAATTCAAAGGCAACTGAATTTCGGCAACCGGGGCATCGAAGTCGGAATGCCGCGAAACTCACCGAGTCAAAGCGTTTCGCCGTTTGCGGAAGAAAGTATGATGTAGAACAAGTAGCAGAAGCATACATGCTCAAGAGGGATCACCCGAAATTCAAAGGCAACTGAATTTCGGCAACCGGGCATCGAAGTCGGAATGCCGCGAAACTCACCGAGTCAAAGCGTTTCGCCGTTTGCGGAAGAAAGTATGATGTAGAACAAGTAGCAGAAGCATACATGCTCAAGAGGGATCACCCGAAATTCAAAGGCAACTGAATTTCGGCAACCGGGGCATCGAAGTCGGAATGCCGCGAAACTCACCGAGTCAAAGCGTTTCGCCGTTTGCGGAAGAAAGTATGATGTAGAACAAGTAGCAGAAGCATACATGCTCAAGAGGGATCACCCGAAATTCAAAGGCAACTGAATTTCGGCAACCGGGCATCGAAGTCGGAATGCCGCGAAACTCACCGAGTCAAAGCGTTTCGCCGTTTGCGGAAGAAAGTATGATGTAGAACAAGTAGCAGAAGCATACATGCTCAAGAGGGATCACCCGAAATTCAAAGGCAACTGAATTTCGGCAACCGGGGCATCGAAGTCGGAATGCCGCGAAACTCACCGAGTCAAAGCGTTTCGCCGTTTGCGGAAGAAAGTATGATGTAGAACAAGTAGCAGAAGCATACATGCTCAAGAGGGATCACCCGAAATTCAAAGGCAACTGAATTTCGGCAACCGGGGCATCGAAGTCGGAATGCCGCGAAACTCACCGAGTCAAAGCGTTTCGCCGTTTGCGGAAGAAAGTATGATGTAGAACAAGTAGCAGAAGCATACATGCTCAAGAGGGATCACCCGAAATTCAAAGGCAACTGAATTTCGGCAACCGGGGCATCGAAGTCGGAATGCCGCGAAACTCACCGAGTCAAAGCGTTTCGCCGTTTGCGGAAGAAAGTATGATGTAGAACAAGTAGCAGAAGCATACATGCTCAAGAGGGATCACCCGAAATTCAAAGGCAACTGAATTTCGGCAACCGGGGCATCGAAGTCGGAATGCCGCGAAACTCACCGAGTCAAAGCGTTTCGCCGTTTGCGGAAGAAAGTATGATGTAGAACAAGTAGCAGAAGCATACATGCTCAAGAGGGATCACCCGAAATTCAAAGGCAACTGAATTTCGGCAACCGGGGCATCGAAGTCGGAATGCCGCGAAACTCACCGAGTCAAAGCGTTTCGCCGTTTGCGGAAGAAAGTATGATGTAGAACAAGTAGCAGAAGCATACATGCTCAAGAGGGATCACCCGAAATTCAAAGGCAACTGAATTTCGGCAACCGGGGCATCGAAGTCGGAATGCCGCGAAACTCACCGAGTCAAAGCGTTTCGCCGTTTGCGGAAGAAAGTATGATGTAGAACAAGTAGCAGAAGCATACATGCTCAAGAGGGATCACCCGAAATTCAAAGGCAACTGAATTTCGGCAACCGGGGCATCGAAGTCGGAATGCCGCGAAACTCACCGAGTCAAAGCGTTTCGCCGTTTGCGGAAGAAAGTATGATGTAGAACAAGTAGCAGAAGCATACATGCTCAAGAGGGATCACCCGAAATTCAAAGGCAACTGAATTTCGGCAACCGGGGCATCGAAGTCGGAATGCCGCGAAACTCACCGAGTCAAAGCGTTTCGCCGTTTGCGGAAGAAAGTATGATGTAGAACAAGTAGCAGAAGCATACATGCTCAAGAGGGATCACCCGAAATTCAAAGGCAACTGAATTTCGGCAACCGGGGCATCGAAGTCGGAATGCCGCGAAACTCACCGAGTCAAAGCGTTTCGCCGTTTGCGGAAGAAAGTATGATGTAGAACAAGTAGCAGAAGCATACATGCTCAAGAGGGATCACCCGAAATTCAAAGGCAACTGAATTTCGGCAACCGGGGCATCGAAGTCGGAATGCCGCGAAACTCACCGAGTCAAAGCGTTTCGCCGTTTGCGGAAGAAAGTATGATGTAGAACAAGTAGCAGAAGCATACATGCTCAAGAGGGATCACCCGAAATTCAAAGGCAACTGAATTTCGGCAACCGGGGCATCGAAGTCGGAATGCCGCGAAACTCACCGAGTCAAAGCGTTTCGCCGTTTGCGGAAGAAAGTATGATGTAGAACAAGTAGCAGAAGCATACATGCTCAAGAGGGATCACCCGAAATTCAAAGGCAACTGAATTTCGGCAACCGGGGCATCGAAGTCGGAATGCCGCGAAACTCACCGAGTCAAAGCGTTTCGCCGTTTGCGGAAGAAAGTATGATGTAGAACAAGTAGCAGAAGCATACATGCTCAAGAGGGATCACCCGAAATTCAAAGGCAACTGAATTTCGGCAACCGGGGCATCGAAGTCGGAATGCCGCGAAACTCACCGAGTCAAAGCGTTTCGCCGTTTGCGGAAGAAAGTATGATGTAGAACAAGTAGCAGAAGCATACATGCTCAAGAGGGATCACCCGAAATTCAAAGGCAACTGAATTTCGGCAACCGGGGCATCGAAGTCGGAATGCCGCGAAACTCACCGAGTCAAAGCGTTTCGCCGTTTGCGGAAGAAAGTATGATGTAGAACAAGTAGCAGAAGCATACATGCTCAAGAGGGATCACCCGAAATTCAAAGGCAACTGAATTTCGGCAACCGGGCATCGAAGTCGGAATGCCGCGAAACTCACCGAGTCAAAGCGTTTCGCCGTTTGCGGAAGAAAGTATGATGTAGAACAAGTAGCAGAAGCATACATGCTCAAGAGGGATCACCCGAAATTCAAAGGCAACTGAATTTCGGCAACCGGGCATCGAAGTCGGAATGCCGCGAAACTCACCGAGTCAAAGCGTTTCGCCGTTTGCGGAAGAAAGTATGATGTAGAACAAGTAGCAGAAGCATACATGCTCAAGAGGGATCACCCGAAATTCAAAGGCAACTGAATTTCGGCAACCGGGCATCGAAGTCGGAATGCCGCGAAACTCACCGAGTCAAAGCGTTTCGCCGTTTGCGGAAGAAAGTATGATGTAGAACAAGTAGCAGAAGCATACATGCTCAAGAGGGATCACCCGAAATTCAAAGGCAACTGAATTTCGGCAACCGGGGCATCGAAGTCGGAATGCCGCGAAACTCACCGAGTCAAAGCGTTTCGCCGTTTGCGGAAGAAAGTATGATGTAGAACAAGTAGCAGAAGCATACATGCTCAAGAGGGATCACCCGAAATTCAAAGGCAACTGAATTTCGGCAACCGGGGCATCGAAGTCGGAATGCCGCGAAACTCACCGAGTCAAAGCGTTTCGCCGTTTGCGGAAGAAAGTATGATGTAGAACAAGTAGCAGAAGCATACATGCTCAAGAGGGATCACCCGAAATTCAAAGGCAACTGAATTTCGGCAACCGGGGCATCGAAGTCGGAATGCCGCGAAACTCACCGAGTCAAAGCGTTTCGCCGTTTGCGGAAGAAAGTATGATGTAGAACAAGTAGCAGAAGCATACATGCTCAAGAGGGATCACCCGAAATTCAAAGGCAACTGAATTTCGGCAACCGGGGCATCGAAGTCGGAATGCCGCGAAACTCACCGAGTCAAAGCGTTTCGCCGTTTGCGGAAGAAAGTATGATGTAGAACAAGTAGCAGAAGCATACATGCTCAAGAGGGATCACCCGAAATTCAAAGGCAACTGAATTTCGGCAACCGGGGCATCGAAGTCGGAATGCCGCGAAACTCACCGAGTCAAAGCGTTTCGCCGTTTGCGGAAGAAGTATGATGTAGAACAAGTAGCAGAAGCATACATGCTCAAGAGGGATCACCCGAAATTCAAAGGCAACTGAATTTCGGCAACCGGGGCATCGAAGTCGGAATGCCGCGAAACTCACCGAGTCAAAGCGTTTCGCCGTTTGCGGAAGAAAGTATGATGTAGAACAAGTAGCAGAAGCATACATGCTCAAGAGGGATCACCCGAAATTCAAAGGCAACTGAATTTCGGCAACCGGGGCATCGAAGTCGGAATGCCGCGAAACTCACCGAGTCAAAGCGTTTCGCCGTTTGCGGAAGAAAGTATGATGTAGAACAAGTAGCAGAAGCATACATGCTCAAGAGGGATCACCCGAAATTCAAAGGCAACTGAATTTCGGCAACCGGGGCATCGAAGTCGGAATGCCGCGAAACTCACCGAGTCAAAGCGTTTCGCCGTTTGCGGAAGAAAGTATGATGTAGAACAAGTAGCAGAAGCATACATGCTCAAGAGGGATCACCCGAAATTCAAAGGCAACTGAATTTCGGCAACCGGGGCATCGAAGTCGGAATGCCGCGAAACTCACCGAGTCAAAGCGTTTCGCCGTTTGCGGAAGAAAGTATGATGTAGAACAAGTAGCAGAAGCATACATGCTCAAGAGGGATCACCCGAAATTCAAAGGCAACTGAATTTCGGCAACCGGGCATCGAAGTCGGAATGCCGCGAAACTCACCGAGTCAAAGCGTTTCGCCGTTTGCGGAAGAAAGTATGATGTAGAACAAGTAGCAGAAGCATACATGCTCAAGAGGGATCACCCGAAATTCAAAGGCAACTGAATTTCGGCAACCGGGGCATCGAAGTCGGAATGCCGCGAAACTCACCGAGTCAAAGCGTTTCGCCGTTTGCGGAAGAAAGTATGATGTAGAACAAGTAGCAGAAGCATACATGCTCAAGAGGGATCACCCGAAATTCAAAGGCAACTGAATTTCGGCAACCGGGGCATCGAAGTCGGAATGCCGCGAAACTCACCGAGTCAAAGCGTTTCGCCGTTTGCGGAAGAAAGTATGATGTAGAACAAGTAGCAGAAGCATACATGCTCAAGAGGGATCACCCGAAATTCAAAGGCAACTGAATTTCGGCAACCGGGCATCGAAGTCGGAATGCCGCGAAACTCACCGAGTCAAAGCGTTTCGCCGTTTGCGGAAGAAAGTATGATGTAGAACAAGTAGCAGAAGCATACATGCTCAAGAGGGATCACCCGAAATTCAAAGGCAACTGAATTTCGGCAACCGGGGCATCGAAGTCGGAATGCCGCGAAACTCACCGAGTCAAAGCGTTTCGCCGTTTGCGGAAGAAAGTATGATGTAGAACAAGTAGCAGAAGCATACATGCTCAAGAGGGATCACCCGAAATTCAAAGGCAACTGAATTTCGGCAACCGGGGCATCGAAGTCGGAATGCCGCGAAACTCACCGAGTCAAAGCGTTTCGCCGTTTGCGGAAGAAAGTATGATGTAGAACAAGTAGCAGAAGCATACATGCTCAAGAGGGATCACCCGAAATTCAAAGGCAACTGAATTTCGGCAACCGGGGCATCGAAGTCGGAATGCCGCGAAACTCACCGAGTCAAAGCGTTTCGCCGTTTGCGGAAGAAAGTATGATGTAGAACAAGTAGCAGAAGCATACATGCTCAAGAGGGATCACCCGAAATTCAAAGGCAACTGAATTTCGGCAACCGGGGCATCGAAGTCGGAATGCCGCGAAACTCACCGAGTCAAAGCGTTTCGCCGTTTGCGGAAGAAAGTATGATGTAGAACAAGTAGCAGAAGCATACATGCTCAAGAGGGATCACCCGAAATTCAAAGGCAACTGAATTTCGGCAACCGGGGCATCGAAGTCGGAATGCCGCGAAACTCACCGAGTCAAAGCGTTTCGCCGTTTGCGGAAGAAAGTATGATGTAGAACAAGTAGCAGAAGCATACATGCTCAAGAGGGATCACCCGAAATTCAAAGGCAACTGAATTTCGGCAACCGGGGCATCGAAGTCGGAATGCCGCGAAACTCACCGAGTCAAAGCGTTTCGCCGTTTGCGGAAGAAAGTATGATGTAGAACAAGTAGCAGAAGCATACATGCTCAAGAGGGATCACCCGAAATTCAAAGGCAACTGAATTTCGGCAACCGGGGCATCGAAGTCGGAATGCCGCGAAACTCACCGAGTCAAAGCGTTTCGCCGTTTGCGGAAGAAAGTATGATGTAGAACAAGTAGCAGAAGCATACATGCTCAAGAGGGATCACCCGAAATTCAAAGGCAACTGAATTTCGGCAACCGGGGCATCGAAGTCGGAATGCCGCGAAACTCACCGAGTCAAAGCGTTTCGCCGTTTGCGGAAGAAAGTATGATGTAGAACAAGTAGCAGAAGCATACATGCTCAAGAGGGATCACCCGAAATTCAAAGGCAACTGAATTTCGGCAACCGGGGCATCGAAGTCGGAATGCCGCGAAACTCACCGAGTCAAAGCGTTTCGCCGTTTGCGGAAGAAAGTATGATGTAGAACAAGTAGCAGAAGCATACATGCTCAAGAGGGATCACCCGAAATTCAAAGGCAACTGAATTTCGGCAACCGGGGCATCGAAGTCGGAATGCCGCGAAACTCACCGAGTCAAAGCGTTTCGCCGTTTGCGGAAGAAAGTATGATGTAGAACAAGTAGCAGAAGCATACATGCTCAAGAGGGATCACCCGAAATTCAAAGGCAACTGAATTTCGGCAACCGGGGCATCGAAGTCGGAATGCCGCGAAACTCACCGAGTCAAAGCGTTTCGCCGTTTGCGGAAGAAAGTATGATGTAGAACAAGTAGCAGAAGCATACATGCTCAAGAGGGATCACCCGAAATTCAAAGGCAACTGAATTTCGGCAACCGGGGCATCGAAGTCGGAATGCCGCGAAACTCACCGAGTCAAAGCGTTTCGCCGTTTGCGGAAGAAAGTATGATGTAGAACAAGTAGCAGAAGCATACATGCTCAAGAGGGATCACCCGAAATTCAAAGGCAACTGAATTTCGGCAACCGGGGCATCGAAGTCGGAATGCCGCGAAACTCACCGAGTCAAAGCGTTTCGCCGTTTGCGGAAGAAAGTATGATGTAGAACAAGTAGCAGAAGCATACATGCTCAAGAGGGATCACCCGAAATTCAAAGGCAACTGAATTTCGGCAACCGGGCATCGAAGTCGGAATGCCGCGAAACTCACCGAGTCAAAGCGTTTCGCCGTTTGCGGAAGAAAGTATGATGTAGAACAAGTAGCAGAAGCATACATGCTCAAGAGGGATCACCCGAAATTCAAAGGCAACTGAATTTCGGCAACCGGGGCATCGAAGTCGGAATGCCGCGAAACTCACCGAGTCAAAGCGTTTCGCCGTTTGCGGAAGAAAGTATGATGTAGAACAAGTAGCAGAAGCATACATGCTCAAGAGGGATCACCCGAAATTCAAAGGCAACTGAATTTCGGCAACCGGGGCATCGAAGTCGGAATGCCGCGAAACTCACCGAGTCAAAGCGTTTCGCCGTTTGCGGAAGAAAGTATGATGTAGAACAAGTAGCAGAAGCATACATGCTCAAGAGGGATCACCCGAAATTCAAAGGCAACTGAATTTCGGCAACCGGGGCATCGAAGTCGGAATGCCGCGAAACTCACCGAGTCAAAGCGTTTCGCCGTTTGCGGAAGAAAGTATGATGTAGAACAAGTAGCAGAAGCATACATGCTCAAGAGGGATCACCCGAAATTCAAAGGCAACTGAATTTCGGCAACCGGGGCATCGAAGTCGGAATGCCGCGAAACTCACCGAGTCAAAGCGTTTCGCCGTTTGCGGAAGAAAGTATGATGTAGAACAAGTAGCAGAAGCATACATGCTCAAGAGGGATCACCCGAAATTCAAAGGCAACTGAATTTCGGCAACCGGGGCATCGAAGTCGGAATGCCGCGAAACTCACCGAGTCAAAGCGTTTCGCCGTTTGCGGAAGAAAGTATGATGTAGAACAAGTAGCAGAAGCATACATGCTCAAGAGGGATCACCCGAAATTCAAAGGCAACTGAATTTCGGCAACCGGGGCATCGAAGTCGGAATGCCGCGAAACTCACCGAGTCAAAGCGTTTCGCCGTTTGCGGAAGAAAGTATGATGTAGAACAAGTAGCAGAAGCATACATGCTCAAGAGGGATCACCCGAAATTCAAAGGCAACTGAATTTCGGCAACCGGGGCATCGAAGTCGGAATGCCGCGAAACTCACCGAGTCAAAGCGTTTCGCCGTTTGCGGAAGAAAGTATGATGTAGAACAAGTAGCAGAAGCATACATGCTCAAGAGGGATCACCCGAAATTCAAAGGCAACTGAATTTCGGCAACCGGGGCATCGAAGTCGGAATGCCGCGAAACTCACCGAGTCAAAGCGTTTCGCCGTTTGCGGAAGAAAGTATGATGTAGAACAAGTAGCAGAAGCATACATGCTCAAGAGGGATCACCCGAAATTCAAAGGCAACTGAATTTCGGCAACCGGGGCATCGAAGTCGGAATGCCGCGAAACTCACCGAGTCAAAGCGTTTCGCCGTTTGCGGAAGAAAGTATGATGTAGAACAAGTAGCAGAAGCATACATGCTCAAGAGGGATCACCCGAAATTCAAAGGCAACTGAATTTCGGCAACCGGGGCATCGAAGTCGGAATGCCGCGAAACTCACCGAGTCAAAGCGTTTCGCCGTTTGCGGAAGAAAGTATGATGTAGAACAAGTAGCAGAAGCATACATGCTCAAGAGGGATCACCCGAAATTCAAAGGCAACTGAATTTCGGCAACCGGGGCATCGAAGTCGGAATGCCGCGAAACTCACCGAGTCAAAGCGTTTCGCCGTTTGCGGAAGAAAGTATGATGTAGAACAAGTAGCAGAAGCATACATGCTCAAGAGGGATCACCCGAAATTCAAAGGCAACTGAATTTCGGCAACCGGGGCATCGAAGTCGGAATGCCTCGAAACTCACCGAGTCAAAGCGTTTCGCCGTTTGCGGAAGAAAGTATGATGTAGAACAAGTAGCAGAAGCATACATGCTCAAGAGGGATCACCCGAAATTCAAAGGCAACTGAATTTCGGCAACCGGGGCATCGAAGTCGGAATGCCTCGAAACTCACCGAGTCAAAGCGTTTCGCCGTTTGCGGAAGAAAGTATGATGTAGAACAAGTAGCAGAAGCATACATGCTCAAGAGGGATCACCCGAAATTCAAAGGCAACTGAATTTCGGCAACCGGGGCATCGAAGTCGGAATGCCGCGAAACTCACCGAGTCAAAGCGTTTCGCCGTTTGCGGAAGAAAGTATGATGTAGAACAAGTAGCAGAAGCATACATGCTCAAGAGGGATCACCCGAAATTCAAAGGCAACTGAATTTCGGCAACCGGGACATCGAAGTCGGAATGCCTCGAAACTCACCGAGTCAACGCGTTTCGCCGTTTGCGGAAGAAAGTATGATGTAGAACAAGTAGCAGAAGCATACATGCTCAAGAGGGATCACCCCAAATTCAAAGGCAACTGAATTTCGGCAACCGGGGCATCGAAGTCGGAATGCCTCGAAACTCACCGAGTCAAAGCGTTTCGCCGTTTGCGGAAGAAAGTATGATGTAGAACAAGTAGCAGAAGCATACATGCTCAAGAGGGATCACCCGAAATTCAAAGGCAACTGAATTTCGGCAACCGGGGCATCGAAGTCGGAATGCCGCGAAACTCACCGAGTCAAAGCGTTTCGCCGTTTGCGGAAGAAAGTATGATGTAGAACAAGTAGCAGAAGCATACATGCTCAAGAGGGATCACCCGAAATTCAAAGGCAACTGAATTTCGGCAACCGGGCATCGAAGTCGGAATGCCTCGAAACTCACCGAGTCAAAGCGTTTCGCCGTTTGCGGAAGAAAGTATGATGTAGAACAAGTAGCAGAAGCATACATGCTCAAGAGGGATCACCCGAAATTCAAAGGCAACTGAATTTCGGCAACCGGGGCATCGAAGTCGGAATGCCTCGAAACTCACCGAGTCAAAGCGTTTCGCCGTTTGCGGAAGAAAGTATGATGTAGAACAAGTAGCAGAAGCATACATGCTCAAGAGGGATCACCCGAAATTCAAAGGCAACTGAATTTCGGCAACCGGGGCATCGAA
>CM055362.1:24108312-24113312 GCA_029228515.1 Populus alba x Populus x berolinensis | reverse complement strand
GGATGCGCTGACGAAGCAGGGGCTGTTCAGACACAGCGGGCAGTGCTGGAATCGGCAGCGCCGACGAAATCGGCGAAGTCGGCAGAATCGGCGGCCGGTGCTGACGATGAGTCCGGACGATTTATAGTCCTAGGCTTGACGAAAACGACTGGGGGCCTAGGCTCACGCTGGGGCAGTGGCAGCGATGCCAACAGTTGGAAAAATCGGCAGCGATGCCAACAGTGGGAAAAATCGCAGCGCAGATTTTTTGACGAACATGGGCTGGACGCTGGGCTGTCCAGGCCAGGCAGGAAAAATCGTCAAGGGGATGCGCTGACGAAGCAGGGGCTGTTCAGACACAGCGGGCAGTGCTGGAATCGGCAGCGCCGACGAAATCGGCGAAGTCGGCAGAATCGGCGCCGGTGCTGACGATGAGTCCGGACGATTTATAGTCCTAGGCTTGACGAAAACGACTGGGGGCCTAGGCTCACGCTGGGGCAGTGGCAGCGATGCCAACAGTGGGAAAAATCGGCAGCGATGCCAACAGTGGGAAAAATCGGCAGCGCAGATTTTTTGACGAACATGGGCTGGACGCTGGGCTGTCCAGGCCAGGCAGGAAAAATCGTCAAGGGGATGCGCTGACGAAGCAGGGGCTGTTCAGACACAGCGGGCAGTGCTGGAATCGGCAGCGCCGACGAAATCGGCGAAGTCGGCAGAATCGGCGGCCGGTGCTGACGATGAGTCCGGACGATTTATAGTCCTAGGCTTGACGAAAACGACTGGGGGCCTAGGCTCACGCTGGGGCAGTGGCAGCGATGCCAACAGTGGGAAAAATCGGCAGCGATGCCAACAGTGGGAAAAATCGGCAGCGCAGATTTTTTGACGAACATGGGCTGGACGCTGGGCTGTCCAGGCCAGGCAGGAAAAATCGTCAAGGGGATGCGCTGACGAAGCAGGGGCTGTTCAGACACAGCGGGCAGTGCTGGAATCGGCAGCGCCGACGAAATCGGCGAAGTCGGCAGAATCGGCGGCCGGTGCTGACGATGAGTCCGGACGATTTATAGTCCTAGGCTTGACGAAAACGACTGGGGGCCTAGGCTCACGCTGGGGCAGTGGCAGCGATGCCAACAGTGGGAAAAATCGGCAGCGATGCCAACAGTGGGAAAAATCGGCAGCGCAGATTTTTTGACGAACATGGGCTGGACGCTGGGCTGTCCAGGCCAGGCAGGAAAAATCGTCAAGGGGATGCGCTGACGAAGCAGGGGCTGTTCAGACACAGCGGGCAGTGCTGGAATCGGCAGCGCCGACGAAATCGGCAGAATCGGCGGCCGGTGCTGACGATGAGTCCGGACGATTTATAGTCCTAGGCTTGACGAAAACGACTGGGGGCCTAGGCTCACGCTGGGGCAGTGGCAGCGATGCCAACAGTGGGAAAAATCGGCAGCGATGCCAACAGTGGGAAAAATCGGCAGCGATGCCAACAGGGGAAAAATCGGCAGCGCAGATTTTTTGAACGAACATGGGCTGGACGCTGGGCTGTCCAGGCCAGGCAGGAAAAATCGTCAAGGGGATGCGCTGACGAAGCAGGGGCTGTTCAGACACAGCGATGAGTCCGGACGATTTATAGTCCTAGGCTTGACGAAAACGACTGGGGGCCTAGGCTCACGCTGGGGCAGTGGCAGCGATGCCAACAGTGGGAAAAATCGGCAGCGATGCCAACAGTGGGAAAAATCGGCAGCGCAGATTTTTTGACGAACATGGGCTGGACGCTGGGCTGTCCAGGCCAGGCAGAAGGGGATGCGCTGACGAAGCAGGGGCTGTTCAGACACAGCGGGCAGTGCTGGAATCGGCAGCGCCGACGAAATCGGCGAAGTCGGCAGCAGGTGGTGACGATGAGTCTGGATGGACGGACTGCATAGTCCAAGGCTTGACGAAAAAGACTGTTGGTCTAGACACTGGGGCAGTGGCAGCCCGTGGGACTGTGTCGCCAGATTCGTCCGCAGCGTTGGCTTATTGGTGCGGTGGGCTGATGCGAGTGGGGACTGGGGGCAGCGGACAGTGAAAGCAAGAGTTTCCCCGAGGCTGCCGGGAAAAACGCCGCTCGGGATGGACGGGGTGAGATGACCCGGCTGCCCGCAACGAGTCATTCAATTCTCTGCCCTATCAACATAACTCCCGATGTGTTGTTCGCTATCTTGGAAGAAGAGATCTCTTCCTCCCCGGGATGGCCGGGTGCGATTACCCGGCGGCGGCGTTCAAATCACTGCCCTAATCGGCTACAACTGCTGATGGGGGGATTAGAGGCCTGCCATGGTGGTGAGGGGAGGCGAAGACCGTGAAAGCAAGAGTTTTCCCGGGGCTCCTCCGGTGGCCGCGGCATGCGGGCTGCTGGTTTTCCCGCATTCCGCCAATAAAACGTCGTGCTTTCCACATGAAATCAATCCAGTAAAATCAGCCATATTTTTGTGAGGCTGCCAGCCGAATTTGGGGTCATTCCGGGCCGGTTCCTATTTTTGCGTATTTCCTTGATTTTTAATGGTAGGAAAATAAAAAAAAATACTTCCCCACCCCGAAAAATTCCGGGATTATTTCTGGAGGTGGACTGGATTTTTGCCAACCTATGTGCAAAATTTCAGCTCAAAATACCAAGAAATGAATTTTTTAGAGGGGGGGTGACAGCTGGGACCTAGTAGTGTCTACCCCTGCCAGAGCTGCAATAACACTTATAGCTCTTTAGGGGGGTGCCCCCCGACTGGCCATGGGCCGCGGGGGATTTGCGAGCTGCTGCTACGCTCGGACTAACGTGGGGGGCCTCACGGCCCGAAGTAACGCCGCCATCGATGACCCGTTTTCCGGCCGGCGACGACCCGATTCCGGCCACCGTCCCTATAAAAATCACACACGCGCGCGCGCGCCCGCCCGCGCCCGCGCTTGGCGCTGGGGCGCTGGGGCCTGGGGCCTGGGGCCTGAGGGCCTGGGGCCCTTGGGGGCCCTTGGGCTCTTGGGCGATTGGGCGCGCGCGCGCGCGGCAATGATTCCCAGGCAGCCATGCTGCGCTGCGCAACGGGGGCTGACGCGGGGACAGCCCCTGCTGGCTTGCTATCTTACCCGCGGGGGGGCTGCCTTCGGGCCCTGGCCCCCCGCGCTCTTGCCTGCCCCCCGCGCGGGAGAGGCTACTAGGTACACGCTGGGGCAGGGGCAGCGGCAGCGATGCCGACAGTGGGAAAAATCGGCAGCGCGGATTTGTGCCGCTGCAGGCCCGTCGCGGAAAATCGGCAGCGCGGATTTGTGAACCTGCAGGCCCGTCGCGGAAAATCGGCAGCGATGCCGACAGTGGGAAAAATCGGCAGCGCGGATTTGTGCAGTTAAAAGCCCGTCGGGGAAAATCGGCAGCGCGGATTTGTGAACCTGCAGGCCCGTCGCGGAAAATCGGCAGCGATGCCGACAGTGGGAAAAATCGGCAGCGATGCCGACAGTGGGAAAAATCGGCAGCGCGGATTTGTGCCGCTGCAGGCCCGTCGCGGAAAATCGGCAGCGCAGATTTGTTGACGAACACGGGCTGGACGCTGGCTGGCCAGGCCAGGCAGGAAAATTCGTCTAGGGGGCAGGCTCACGGCAACGGGGGCTGACGCGGGGACAGCCCCTGCTGGCTTGCTATCTTGCCCGCGGGGGGGCTGCCTTCGGGCCCTGGCCCCCCCGCGCTCTTGCCTGCCCCCCGCGCGGGAGAGGCTAGGCGCTGCAGGGGCCAGCCCGACGTCGCTGGCCGCGGCATGCGCGCTGCTGGTTTTCCCGCATTCCGCCTAGAAAACGTCGTGCTTTCCACATGAAATCAATCCAGTAAAATCAGCCATATTTTTGTGAGGCTGCCAGCCGAATTTGGGGTCATTCCGGGCCGGTTTCCTATTTTTTGCGTATTTCCTTGATTTTTAATGGTAGGAAAATAAAAAAAAATACTTCCCGACCTCGAAAAAATCTGGGAAAATTTATAAAGTGGATTGGATTTTTGCCAACCTAATGTGCAAAATTTCAGCTCAAAATACCAAGAAATGAATTTTTTAGAGGGGGGGTGACAGCTGGGACCTAGTAGTGTCTACCCCTGCCAGAGCTGCAATAACACTTATAGCTCTTTAGGGGGGTGCCCCCTGACTGGCCATGGGGCGCGCTGGCTGGCGCCCATAGGCCTGCCGCGGTATTTGTGAGCTGCTGCTACACTCGGACTAACGTGGGGGGTCTCATGGCCCGAAGTAATGCCGCCATCGATGACCCGTTTTCCGGCCGGCGACGACCCGATTCCGGCCACCGTCCCTGTGACCCCGCTCCAAGCCGTTGGGCGCGTTGGGGCTTGCTTATCCGCGGCTGCGGGCGCGCACGCACTCTGATTTGCCAGCGCTCGTGCCAACCAATAGGCAGCCCCAACGCGCCCAACGGCTTGGCGCGACGTCACGATTCCGGCCACCGTCCCTGTGACCCGCTCCAAGCCGTTGGGCGCGTTGGGGCTGCTTATCCGCGGCTGCGGGCGCGCACGCACTCTGATTTGCCAGCGCTCGTGCCAACCAATAGGCAGCCCCAACGCGCCCAACGGCTTGGCGCGACGTCACGATTCCGGCCACCGTCCCTGTGACCCGCTCCAAGCCGTTGGGCGCGTTGGGGCTTGCTTATCCGCGGCTGCGGGCGCGCACGCACTCTGATTTGCCAGCGCTCGTGCCAACCAATAGGCAGCCCCAACGCGCCCAACGGCTTGGCGCGATGTCACGATTCCTTCCACCGTCCCCGGGACCCGCTCCAAGCCGTTGGGCGCGTTGGGGCTGCTTACCGCGGCGTGGGCGTGGGCCTTAACAAGCCGCGCTCGTGCCAAGGTGCTGGCAGCTGACGCGCGCCTCTCAGCTTGCCGCGATGTCCCGGTGGCGGTGGCCGGAATCCCTGCCCGTGACCCGCTCCAAGCCGTTGGGCGCGTTGGGGCTGCTTATCCGCGGCTTCGGGCGTGGGGCCTTAACAGGATTCCCCTCGTGCCAAGGTGCTGG
>CM055362.1:24093312-24098312 GCA_029228515.1 Populus alba x Populus x berolinensis | reverse complement strand
AAATCGGCAGCGCGGATTTGTGCAGTTAAAAAGCCCGTCGGGGAAAATCGGCAGCGCGGATTTGTGAACCTGCAGGCCCGTCGCGGAAAATCGGCAGCGATGCCGACAGTGGAAAAATCGCAGCGATGCCGACAGTGGGAAAAATCGGCAGCGCGGATTTGTGCCGCTGCAGGCCCGTCGCGGAAAATCGGCAGCGCAGATTTGTTGACGAACACGGGCTGGACGCTGGGCTGGCCAGGCCAGGCAGGAAAATTCGTCTAGGGGGGGCAGGCTCACGGCAACGGGGGCTGACGCGGGGACAGCCCCTGCTGGCTTGCTATCTTGCCCGCGGGGGGCTGCCTTCGGGCCCTGGCCCCCCGCGCTCTTGCCTGCCCCCCGCGCGGGAGAGGCTAGGCGCTGCAGGGGCCAGCCCGACGTCGCTGGCCGCGGCATGCGCGCTGCTGGTTTTCCCCGCATTCCGCCTAGAAAACGTCGTGCTTTCCACATGAAATCAATCCAGTAAAATCACCATATTTTTGTGAGGCTGCCAGCCGAATTTGGGGTCATTCCGGGCCGGTTCCTATTTTTGCGTATTTCCTTGATTTTTAATGGTTGGAAAATAAAAAAAAATACTTCCCGACCTCGAAAAAATCTGGGAAAATTTATAAAGGTGGAATGGATTTTTGCCAACCTATGTGCAAAATTTCAGCTCAAAATACCAAGAAATGAATTTTTTAGAGGGGGGGTGACAGCTGGGACCTAGTAGTGTCTACCCCTGCCAGAGCTGCAATAACACTTGTAGCTCTTTAGGGGGTGCCCCCTGACTGGCCATGGGGCGCGCTGGCTGGCGCCCATAGGCCTGCCGCGGGGGATTTGTGAGCTGCTGCTACACTCGGACTAACGTGGGGGGCCTCATGGCCCGAAGTAATGCCGCCATCGATGACCCGTTTTCCGGCCGGCGACGACCCGAATCCGGCCACCGTCCCTGTGACCCGCTCCAAGCCGTGGGGCGCGTTGGGGCTGCTTATCCGCGTCTGCGGGCGCGCACGCACTCTGATTTGCCAGCGCTCGTTGCCAACCAATAGGCAGCCCCAACGACCCCAACGGCTTGAGCAACGTCACGATTCCGGCCACCGTACCCTGTGACCCGCTCCAAAGCCGTTGCCTGGCTGCTTAGCCGCGGCTGAGGGCGCGCACAAAAGCACTCTATTAAAACGGACTTGCCAGCGCCTCGTTGCCCAACCAATAGGCAGCCCCAACGCGCCCAACGGCTTGGCGCGACGCTCAAGACTTCCGGCCGACCGTCCCTAGTTGAACCCGCTCCATAGCCGTTGGGGCGCGTGGGGAGCTGCTTATGCCGCGGCTGCGGGCGCGCCACAAGTGCACATCTGCAATTTGCCAGCGCATCGTGCCAAACCAATAGGCGAGATCCCCAACGCGCCCAACGGCTTTGGCGCGATGTCACGATACCGTTCCACCGTATCCCCGGAGAACCCTGCTCCAAGCCGTTTGGGAGCGCGTTGGGCTAGCTTATTCCGCGGCGTGGGCGTGGGGCCTTAACAAGCTCCGCGCTCGTGCCAGTATTCTGGCAGCTGACGAATGCGCGCCTCTCAGCTTGCCCCGCGATGTCCCGGTGGCGGTGGCCGGAATCCCCTGCCCGTGACCCGCTCCAAGCCGTTTGGGTTCACGCAGAATTTGGGGGCTGCTTATCGCCGCGGCTTCGGGCGTGTGGCCTTAACAGCATTCCCCTCGTGCTCAAGGTGCTGGCAGCCCCAACGCGCCCAAACGCTAGGCGCGACTGTCACGGCAGCGGTGGCGCGCTGCCCGTTAGCTCAGCACAGCTGGAGGCCTGGCGGCGACGTGTCGGGTGCGGACCCGCCGGAGCTTGGGGATTGCGAGGAGAGCTCTCACCGCGTGCGGCGTGTGCTGGCATCTCAGTTATGCCGCGCTCATGTCGTGCCAAGGTGCCCTGCAGCTCTCCTCGCCATCCCCAAACTACTCTGCGCGATGTGCCCGCTGCGCAAGAAGCGAGAGCCTAGGCCTCCGTCTTCCGAGCTGAGGCAGATGGCCCACCCCCGAAGATTGTCCCTGTTTGCTTCCCCCCGCGGCCCCCCCCTGATCCCTTCGAGATCCGCCGCGTCCCCCGACGCGGCTTGTTGCGTTGTCCCTTCGCGATTCCGCCGCGTCCCCCGCGGCTTGTCGCTTGTCCCTTCGAGATCCTTCGCGTCAATCCCCAGCGGCGTGTGGTGTCTTGTACCCTTCGAGATCCTTTCCCGCGTCCAGACGTGCGGGCACGATCTCTCTCGGGTGTTTCCACTTGCCCTCTGAGTGGCCGTGTTCGCTCGTACTGGATTGTTGTCGCGTGTACGCAAGTCGGGGGCCATGGAGCGTAAATATGGTCTGTCCGCTGGTCGGCTGGACATCCGTGCTTGTGCAACTCGAACTGTCGGCCTGCTAGCCAAACCTCATCACTCTCATCCCAGAGCCCTGGGTGCCATTGCGGCGAGGCGGGGGTTCTAACCTGTTGCTGCGTATACCCCACTTCGGTGGAATTTGAATGTGAAGCTGTCCCCTCTCCCGCCGCGCGCGCTCCCCGGGGGCGCGGGGACCGAACCTAGCAGCCGGCGCCCCGTGTTTCCATCGAGCGGAATCCCGCCGAACTGGCGCCACGCGCGATCGCTCGTGCGCTTTCATATGCGGAAAAATGCGATGCCTATGGCTGCGGGGGCCTCCGCCCCCTGCGACCGTCCCGTTCGAAGCCGCTCGTGCTCGATAAGAACGACTTCCTCGCCGCGTAACTCGGCCCCTCGTCTCATCGGCGTCGGGGATCGTGCGGGTCGTGGGTGTCGGGCCAAGGAATGCTACCTGGTTTTGATCCTGAGCAGTAGTCATATGCTTGTCTCAAAGAATAAGCCATGCAGTGTGTAAAAGGTAGTGGAACTAATGTCAGAACTGTGAAACTGCGAATGGCTCATTAAATCAGTTATAGTTTTGTGTTAGATGGTATTTGCCTACTCGGATAACCGGAGTAATTCGAGAGACTAATACGTGCAACATTAACCCCGACTTCTGGAAGGGACGCATTTATTAGATAAAAGGTCTCGCGGGCCTCGTCCTCTTTGCCCTGATGATTCATGATAACTCCCGACGGATCGCACGGCCATCGTGCCCGGCGACTGCATCATTCAAATTTCTGCCCTATCTACTTTCGATGGTAGGATATAAGCCTACCATGGGGGTGACGGGTGACGGAGAATTAGGTTTCGATAGCCGGAGAGGGAGCCTGAGAAACGGCTACCAACATCCTGAAGGCAGCAGGCGCGCAAATTAACCCAATCCTGACACGGGGAGGTAGCGACAATAAATAACAATACCGGGCTCTTCGTGTCTGGGAAGTGGAATGAGTACAATCTAAATACCCGAACGAGGATCCAACTGAGGGCAAGTCTGGTGCCAGCAGCCGCGGTAATTCCAGCTCCAAATAGCGTATATTTAAGTTGTGGCAGTTAATAAGCTCGTAGTTGGACTTTGGGTTGGTGCGGGGGGCCGGAGCCCCTCAGGTGATGCACCGGTCGCCTCGTCCCTTCGACCGGCATTGCGCTCCTCCCTTAACTAACCTGGCCGGGTCCCGTGCCTCCGGTGCTGTGTACTTTGAAGAAATTAGAAGTGCTCAAAGCAAAGCCTACGCTCTGCGATAACATTAGCATGTTAACATCATAGGATTTCGCTCCTAGGAAGTGTTGGCATTCGTATCAGTAGTAATGATTAACAGGGACAGTCGGGGCTGATTCGGATTGTCATCATATTCAGAGGTGAAAGTTCTTGGATTTATGAAAGAACAACAATCTGCGAAAGCATTTTGCCAAGGATGTTTTCAGTAATCACAGAACGATAGTTGGGGGCTCGAAGACGATCAGGATACCGTCCTATTCTCTACCATAAACGTTGCGGACCAAGGATTGGCGGATGTGGCATCGATACTCAGCCTCACCTTATGAGAAATCAAGGTGTTGGTGGGGACTGGGAGTAGTAGGGTCGCAAGGCTGGAAACTTAAAAAGAGTTTAAAACCTGAAGGGCACAACCAGGAGTGGAGCCTGCGGCTTAATTTGACTCAACACGGAAAACTTAACCAGGTTCGCTCCTGATCTGCTACCACCACTGCTATTGCGTCCCAGACATAGTAAGGATTGACAGACTGAAAGCTCTTTCCTTGATTCGATGAGTGGTGTTGCATGGCCGGATCTTAGTTGGTGGGTGTGACATTTGTCTGGTTTATATCCGTTAACGAACGAGACCTCAGCCTGCGAACTAGCGATGCGGAGGTGACCCTCCGCGGCCAGCTTCTTAGAGGGACTATGGCCTTCCAGGCCAAGGAAGTTTGAGGCATTAACATACCTGTGATGCCCTTAGATGTTCTGTGCTCCCACGCAACGCTACACTGATGTATTCAACTGTCTATAGCCTTGGCCGACAAGGCCCGGGTAATCGTTGAAATTCTTCAGCTAGATGGGGACAGATCATTGCAATTGGTTGTCTGCACAACGAGGGAATTTACCTAGTATGCGCGATTGCTTCAGCTACGCGTTGACTACGTCCCTGCCTTGTGTACGACCCCCCGTCGATCGCTACCGATTGAATGGTCCGGTGAAGGGTTCGGATCGCTGGCCGGACGTGGGGCGGTTCGCCGCCGGCGTCGTCGCGAGAAGTCCACTGAACCTTATCATTTAGAGGAAGGAGAAGTCGTAAGCAAGGTTTCCGTTAGTGGACCGGCGGAAGGATCAGTTGTACGAAACCTGCCTAGCAGAACCAACTACCGCGAACCCGTGGCAATGGACAAGCTGGCTCGGGGGGCACCCGCCCCTCGCGTCCTCGCGCGGCCAGTGGAGGGACGCGTCTGCGCCCTGACGCGGCTCGCAAACGAACCCCGGCGCCGAGAAGCGCCAAGGAAATTGAGTAACTAGGAGCGCGCCCGTTCCCGGAGCCTCGGCGTCGGGGGGCGTGCCTTCTTCTGGTGATAATA
>CM055362.1:24080812-24088312 GCA_029228515.1 Populus alba x Populus x berolinensis | reverse complement strand
AGCGCCAGATTTTTTGACGAACATGGGCTGGACCGCTGGGCTGTCCAGGCCAGGCAGGAAAAATCGTCAAGGGGATGCGCTGACGAAGCAGGGGCTGTTCAGACACAGCGGGCAGTGCTGGAATCCGGCAGCGCCGACGAAATCGGCGAAGTCGGCAGAATCGGCGGCCGGTGCTGACGATGAGTCCGGACGATTTATAGTCCTAGGCTTGACGAAAAACGACTGGGGGGCCTAGGCTCACGCTGGGGCAGTGGCAAGCGATGCCAACAGTGGGAAAAATCGGCAGCGATGCCAACAGTGGGAAAAATCGGCAGCGCAGATTTTTTGACGAACATGGGCTGGACGCTGGGCTGTCCAGGCCAGGCAGGAAAAATCGTCAAGGGGATGCGCTGACGAAGCAGGGGCTGTTCAGACACAGCGGGCAGTGCTGGAATCGGCAGCGCCGACGAAATCGGCGAAGTCGGCAGAATCGGCGGCCGGTGCTGACGATGAGTCCCGGACGATTTATAGTCCTAGGCTTGACGAAAACGACTGGGGGCCTAGGCTCACGCTGGGCAGTGGCAGCGATGCCAACAGTGGGAAAAATCGGCAGCGATGCCAACAGTGGGAAAAATCGGAAGCGCAGATTTTTTGACGAACATGGGCTGGACGCTGGGCTGTCCAGGCCAGGCAGGAAAAATCGTCAAGGGGATGCGCTGACGAAGCAGGGGCTGTTCAGACACAGCGGGCATTGCTGGAATCGGCAGCGCCGACGAAATCGGCGAAGTCGGCAGAATCGGTCGGCCGGTGCTGACGATGAGTCCGGACGATTTATAGTCCTAGGCTTGACGAAAACGACTGGGGGCCTAGGCTCACGCTGGCGCAGTGGCAGCGATGCCAACAGTGGGAAAAATCGGCAGCGATGCCAACAGTGGGAAAAATCGGCACGCAGATTTTTTGACGAACATGGGCTGGACGCTGGGCTGTCCAGGCCAGGCAGGAAAAATCGTCAAGGGGATGCGCTGACGAAGCAGGGGCTGTTCAGACACAGCGGGCAGTGCTGGAATCGGCAGCGCCGACGAAATCGGCGAAGTCGGCAGAATCGGCGGCCGGTGCTGACGATGAGTCCGGACGATTTATAGTCCTAGGCTTGACGAAAACGCCTGGGGGCCTAGGCTCACGCTGGGGCAGTGGCAGCGATGCCAACAGTGGGAAAAATCGGCAGCGATGCCAACAGTGGGAAAAATCGGCAGCGCAGATTTTTTGACGAACATGGGCTGGACGCTGGGCTGTCCAGGCCAGGCAGGAAAAATCGTCAAGGGGATGCGCTGACGAAGCAGGGGCTGTTCAGAACACAGCGGGCAGTGCTGGAATCGGCAGCGCCGACGAAATCGGCGAAGTCGGCAGAATCGGCGGCCGGTGCTGACTATGAGTCCGGACGATTTATAGTCCTAAGCTTGACGAAAACGACTGGGGGCCTAGGCTCACGCTGGGGCAGTGGCAGCGATGCCAACAGTGGGAAAAATCGGCAGCGATGCCAACAGTGGGAAAAATCGGCAGCGCAGATTTTTTGACGAACATGGGCTGGACGCTGGGCTGTCCAGGCCAGGCAGGAAAAATCGTCAAGGGGATGGCGCTGACGAAAGCAGGGGCTGTTCAGACACAGCGGGCAGTGCTGGAATCGGCAGCGCCGACGAAATCGGCGAAGTCGCAGAATCGGCGGCCGGTGCTGACGATGAGTCCGGACGATTTATAGTCCTAGGCTTGACGAAAACGACTGGGGGCCTAGGCTCACGCTGGTGCAGTGGCAAGCGATGCCAACAGTGGGAAAAATCGGCAGCGATGCCAACAGTGGGAAAAATCGGCAGCGCAGATTTTTTGACGAACATGGGCTGGACGCTGGGCTGTCCAGGCCAGGCAGGAAAAATCGTCAAGGGGATGCGCTGACGAAGCAGGGGCTGTTTCAGACACAGCGGGCAGTGCTGGAATCGGCAGCGCCGACGAAATCGGCGAAGTCGGCAGAATCGGCGGCCGGTGCTGACGATGAGTCCGGACGATTTATAGTCCTAGGCTTGACGAAAACGACTGGGGGCCTAGGCTCACGCTGGGGCAGTGGCAGCGATGCCAACAGTGGGAAAAATCGGCAGCGATGCCAACAGTGGGAAAAATCGGCAGCGCAGATTTTTTGACGAACATGGGCTGGACGCTGGGCTGTCCAGGCCAGGCAGGAAAAAATCGTCAAGGGGATGCGCTGACGAAGCAGGGGCTGTTCAGACACAGCGGGCAGTGCTGGAATCGGCAGCGCCGACGAAATCGGCGAAGTCGGCAGAATCGGCGGCCGGTGCTGACGATGAGTCCGGACGATTTATAGTCCTAGGCTTGAACGAAAACGACTGGGGGCCTAGGCTCACGCTGGGGCAGTGGCAGCGATGCCAACAGTGGGAAAAATCGGCAGCGATGCCAACAGTGGGAAAAATCGGCAGCGCAGATTTTTTGACGAACATGGGCTGGACGCTGGGCTGTCCAGGCCAGGCAGGAAAAATCGTCAAGGGGATGCGCTGACGAAGCAGGGGCTGTTCAGACACAGCGTGCAGTGCTGGAAATCGGCAGCGCCGACGAAATCGGCGAAGTCGGCAGAATCGGCGGCCGGTGCTGACGATGAGTCCGGACGATTTATAGTCCTAGGCTTGACGAAAACGACTGGGGGCCTAGGCTCACGCTGGGGCAGTGGCAGCGATGCCAACAGTGGGAAAAAATCGGCAGCGATGCCAACAGTGGGAAAAATCGGCAGCGCAGATTTTTTGACGAACATGGGCTGGAACGCTGGGCTGTCCAGGCCAGGCAGGAAAAATCGTCAAGGGGATGCGCTGACGAAGCAGGGGCTGTTCAGACACAGCGGGCAGTGCTGGAATCGGCAGCGCCGACGAAATCGGCGAAGTCGGGCAGAATCGGCGGCCGGTGCTGACGATGAGTCCGGACGATTTATAGTCCTAGGCTTGACGAAAACGACTGGGGGCCTATGCTCACGCTGGGGCAGTGGCAGCGATGCCAACAGTGGAAAAATCGGCAGCGATGCCAACAGTGGGAAAAATCGGCAGCGCAGATTTTTTGACGAACATGGGCTGGACGCTGGGCTGTCCAGGCCAGGCAGGAAAAAATCGTCAAGGGGATGCGCTGACGAAGCAGGGGCTGTTCAGACACAGCGGGCAGTGCTGGAATCGGCAGCGCCGACGAAATCGGCGAAGTCGGCAGAATGGGCGGCCGGTGCTGACGATGAGTCCGGACGATTTATAGTCCTAGGCTTGACGAAAACGACTGGGGCCTAGGCTCACGCTGGGGCAGTGGCAGCGATGCCAACAGTGGGAAAAATCGGCAGCGATGCCAACAGTGGGAAAAATCGGCAGCGCAGATTTTTTGACGAACATGGGCTGGAACGCTGGGCTGTCCAGGCCAGGCAGGAAAAATCGTCAAGGGGATGCGCTGACGAAGCAGGGGCTGTTCAGACACAGCGGGCAGTGCTGGAATCGGCAGCGCCGACGGAAATCGGCGAAGTCGGCAGAAGAATCGGCGGCCGGTGCTGACGATGAGGTCCGGACGATTTATAGTCCTAGGCTTGACGAAAACGACTGGGGGCCTAGGCTCACGCTGGGGCAGTGGCAGCGATGCCAACAGTGGGAAAAATCGGCAAGCGATGCCAACAGTGGGAAAAATCGGCAGCGCAGATTTTTTGACGAACATGGGCTGGACGCTGGGCTGTCCAGGCCAGGCAGGAAAAATCGTCAAGGGGATGCGCTGACGAAGAAGGGGCTGTTCAGACACAGCGGGCAGTGCTGGAATCGGCAGCGCCGACGAAATCGGCGAAGTCGGCAGAATCGGCGGCCGGTGCTGACGATGAGTCCGGACGATTTATAGTCCTAGGCTTGACGAAAACGACTGGGGGCCTAGGCTCACGCTGGGGCAGTGGCAGCGATGCCAACAGTGGGAAAAATCGGCAGCGATGCCAACAGTGGGAAAAATCGGCAGCGCAGATTTTTTGACGAACATGGGCTGGACGCTGGGCTGTCCAGGCCAGGCAGGAAAAATCGTCAAGGGGATGCGCTGACGAAGCAGGGGCTGTTCAGACACAGCGGGCAGTGCTGGAATCGGCAGCGCCGACGAAATCGGCGAAGTCGGCAGAATCGGCGGCCGGTGCTGACGATGAGTCCGGACGATTTATAGTCCTAGGCTTGACGAAAACGACTGGGGGCCTAGGCTCACGCTGGGGCAGTGGCAGCGATGCCAACAGTGGGAAAAATCGGCAGCGATGCCAACAGTGGGAAAAATCGGCAGCGCAGATTTTTTGACGAACATGGGCTGGACGCTGGGCTGTCCAGGCCAGGCAGGAAAAATCGTCAAGGGGATGCGCTGACGAAGCAGGGGCTGTTCAGACACAGCGGGCAGTGCTGGAATCGGCAAGCGCCGACGAAATCGGCGAAGTCGGCAGAATCGGCGGCCGGTGCTGACGATGAGTCCGGACGATTTATAGTCCTAGGCTTGACGAAAACGACTGGGGGCCTAGGCTCACGCTGGGGCCAGTGGCAGCGATGCCAACAGTGGGAAAAATCGGCAGCGATGCCAACAGTGGGAAAAATCGGCAGCGCAGATTTTTTGACGAACATGGGCTGGACGCTGGGCTGTCCAGGCCAGGCAGGAAAAATCGTCAAGGGGATGCGCTGACGAAGCAGGGGCTGTTCAGACACAGCGGGCAGTGCTGGAATCGGCAGCGCCGACGAAATCGGCGAAGTCGGCAGAATCGGCGGCCGGTGCTGACGATGAGTCCGGACGATTTATAGTCCTAGGCTTGACGAAAACGACTGGGGGCCTAGGCTCACGCTGGGGCAGTGGCAGCGATGCCAACAGTGGGAAAAATCGGCAGCGATGCCAACAGTGGGAAAAATCGGCAGCGCAGATTTTTTGACGAACATGGGCTGGACGCTGGGCTGTCCAGGCCAGGCAGGAAAAATCGTCAAGGGGATGCGCTGACGAAGCAGGGGCTGTTCAGACACAGCGGGCAGTGCTGGAATCGGCAGCGCCGACGAAATCGGCGAAGTCGGCAGAATCGGCGGCCGGTGCTGACGATGAGTCCGGACGATTTATAGTCCTAGGCTTGACGAAAACGACTGGGGGCCTAGGCTCACGCTGGGGCAGTGGCAGCGATGCCAACAGTGGGAAAAATCGGCAGCGATGCCAACAGTGGGAAAAATCGGCAGCGCAGATTTTTTGACGAACATGGGCTGGACGCTGGGCTGTCCAGGCCAGGCAGGAAAAATCGTCAAGGGGATGCGCTGACGAAGCAGGGGCTGTTCAGACACAGCGGGCAAGTGCTGGAATCGGCAGCGCCGACGAAATCGGCAGAATCGGCGGCCGGTGCTGACGATGAGTCCGGACGATTTATAGTCCTAGGCTTGACGAAAACGACTGGGGGCCTAGGCTCACGCTGGGGCAGTGGCAGCGATGCCAACAGTGGGAAAAATCGGCAGCGATGCCAACAGTGGGAAAAATCGGCAGCGATGCCAACAGTGGGAAAAATCGGCAGCGCAGATTTTTTGACGAACATGGGCTGGACGCTGGGCTGTCCAGGCCAGGCAGGAAAAAATCGTCAAGGGGATGCGCTGACGAAGCAGGGGCTGTTCAGACACAGCGATGAGTCCGGACGATTTTATAGTCCTAGGCTTGACGAAAACGACTGGGGGCCTAGGCTCACGCTGGGGCTAGTGGCAGCGATGCCAACAGTGGGAAAAATCTGGCAGCGATGCCAACAGTGGGAAAAATCGGCAGCGCAGATTTTTTGACGAACATAGGGCTGGACGCTGGGCTGTCCAGGCCAGGCAGAAGGGGATGCGCTGACGAAGCAGGGGCTGTTCAGACACAGCGGGCAGTGCTGGAATCGGCAGCGCCGACGAAATCGGCGAAGTCGGCAGCAGGTGGTGACGATGAGTCTGGATGGACGGACTGCATAGTCCAAGGCTTGACGAAAAAGACTGTTGGTCTAGACACTGGGGCAGTGGCAGCCCGTGGGACTGTGTCGCCAGATTCGTCCGCAGCGTTGGCTTATTGGTGCGGTGGGCTGATGCGAGTGGGGACTGGGGGCAGCGGACAGTGAAAGCAAGAGTTTCCCCGAGGCTGCCGGAAAAACGCCGCTCGGGATGGACGGGGTGAGATGACCCGGCTGCCCGCAACGAGTCATTCAATTCTCTGCCCTATCAACATAACTCCCGATGTGTTGTTCGCTATCTTGGAAGAAGAGATCTCTTCCTCCCCGGGATGGCCGGGTGCGATTACCCGGCGGCGGCGTTCAAATCACTGCCCTATCGGCTACAACTGCTGATGGGGGGATTAGAGGCCTGCCATGGTGGTGAGGGGAGGCGAAGACCGTGAAAGCAAGAGTTTTCCCGGGGCTCCTCCGGTGGCCGCGGCATGCGGGCTGCTGGTTTTCCCGCATTCCGCCAATAAAACGTCGTGCTTTCCACATGAAATCAATCCAGTAAAATCAGCCATATTTTTGTGAGGCTGCCAGCCGAATTTGGGGTCATTCCGGGCCGGTTCCTATTTTTTGCGTATTTCCTTGATTTTTAATGGTAGGAAAATAAAAAAAAATACTTCCCCACCCCGAAAAATTCCGGGATTATTTCTGGAGGTGGACTGGATTTTTGCCAACCTATGTGCAAAATTTCAGCTCAAAATACCAAGAAATGAATTTTTTAGAGGGGGGGTGACAGCTGGGACCTAGTAGTGTCTACCCCTGCCAGAGCTGCAATAACACTTATAGCTCTTTAGGGGGGTGCCCCCCGACTGGCCATGGGGCGCGGGGGATTTGCGAGCTGCTGCTACGCTCGGACTAACGTGGGGGGCCTCACGGCCCGAAGTAACGCCGCCATCGATGACCCGTTTTCCGGCCGGCGACGACCCGATTCCGGCCACCGTCCCTATAAAAATCACACACGCGCGCGCGCCCCGCCCGCCCGCGCCCGCGCTTGGCGCTGGGGCGCTGGGGCCTGGGGGCCTGGGGCCTGAGGGCCTGGGGCCCTTGGGGGCCCTTGGGCTCTTGGGCGATTGGGCGCGCGCGCGCGCGGCAATGATTCCCAGGCAGCCATGCTGCGCTGCGCAACGGGGGCTGACGCGGGGACAGCCCCTGCTGGCTTGCTATCTTACCCGCGGGGGGGCTGCCTTCGGGCCCTGGCCCCCCGCGCTCTTTGCCTGCCCCCCGCGCGGGAGAGGCTACTAGGTACACGCTGGGGCAGGGGCAGCGGCAGCGATGCCGACAGTGGGAAAAATCGGCAGCGCGGATTTGTGCCGCTGCAGGCCCGTCGCGGAAAATCGGCAGCGCGGATTTGTGAACCTGCAGGCCCGTCGCGGAAAATCGGCAGCGATGCCGACAGTGGGAAAAATCGGCAGCGCGGATTTGTGCAGTTAAAAAGCCCGTCGGGGAAAATCGGCAGCGCGGATTTGTGAACCTGCAGGCCCGTCGCGGAAAATCGGCAG
>CM055362.1:24068312-24070812 GCA_029228515.1 Populus alba x Populus x berolinensis | reverse complement strand
TAGTCCTAGGCTTGACGAAAACGACTGGGGGCCTAGGCTCACGCTGGGGCAGTGGCAGCGATGCCAACAGTGGGAAAAATCGGCAGCGATGCCAACAGTGGGAAAAATCGGCAGCGCAGATTTTTTGACGAACATGGGCTGGACGCTGGGCTGTCCAGGCCAGGCAGGAAAAATCGTCAAGGGGATGCGCTGACGAAGCAGGGGCTGTTCAGACACAGCGGGCAGTGCTGGAATCGGCAGCGCCGACGAAATCGGCGAAGTCGGCAGAATCGGCGGCCGGTGCTGACGATGAGTCCGGACGATTTATAGTCCTAGGCTTGACGAAAACGACTGGGGGCCTAGGCTCACGCTGGGGCAGTGGCAGCGATGCCAACAGTGGGAAAAATCGGCAGCGATGCCAACAGTGGGAAAAATCGGCAGCGCAGATTTTTTGACGAACATGGGCTGGACGCTGGGCTGTCCAGGCCAGGCAGGAAAAATCGTCAAGGGGATGCGCTGACGAAGCAGGGGCTGTTCAGACACAGCGGGCAGTGCTGGAATCGGCAGCGCCGACGAAATCGGCGAAGTCGGCAGAATCGGCGGCCGGTGCTGACGATGAGTCCGGACGATTTATAGTCCTAGGCTTGACGAAAACGACTGGGGGCCTAGGCTCACGCTGGGGCAGTGGCAGCGATGCCAACAGTGGGAAAAATCGGCAGCGATGCCAACAGTGGGAAAAATCGGCAGCGCAGATTTTTTGACGAACATGGGCTGGACGCTGGGCTGTCCAGGCCAGGCAGGAAAAATCGTCAAGGGGATGCGCTGACGAAGCAGGGGCTGTTCAGACACAGCGGGCAGTGCTGGAATCGGCAGCGCCGACGAAATCGGCGAAGTCGGCAGAATCGGCGGCCGGTGCTGACGATGAGTCCGGACGATTTATAGTCCTAGGCTTGACGAAAACGACTGGGGGCCTAGGCTCACGCTGGGGCAGTGGCAGCGATGCCAACAGTGGGAAAAATCGGCAGCGATGCCAACAGTGGGAAAAATCGGCAGCGCAGATTTTTTGACGAACATGGGCTGGACGCTGGGCTGTCCAGGCCAGGCAGGAAAAATCGTCAAGGGGATGCGCTGACGAAGCAGGGGCTGTTCAGACACAGCGGGCAGTGCTGGAATCGGCAGCGCCGACGAAATCGGCGAAGTCGGCAGAATCGGCGGCCGGTGCTGACGATGAGTCCGGACGATTTATAGTCCTAGGCTTGACGAAAACGACTGGGGGCCTAGGCTCACGCTGGGGCAGTGGCAGCGATGCCAACAGTGGGAAAAATCGGCAGCGATGCCAACAGTGGGAAAAATCGGCAGCGCAGATTTTTTGACGAACATGGGCTGGACGCTGGGCTGTCCAGGCCAGGCAGGAAAAATCGTCAAGGGGATGCGCTGACGAAGCAGGGGCTGTTCAGACACAGCGGGCAGTGCTGGAATCGGCAGCGCCGACGAAATCGGCAGAATCGGCGGCCGGTGCTGACGATGAGTCCGGACGATTTATAGTCCTAGGCTTGACGAAAACGACTGGGGGCCTAGGCTCACGCTGGGGCAGTGGCAGCGATGCCAACAGTGGGAAAAATCGGCAGCGATGCCAACAGTGGGAAAAATCGGCAGCGATGCCAACAGTGGGAAAAATCGGCAGCGCAGATTTTTTGACGAACATGGGCTGGACGCTGGGCTGTCCAGGCCAGGCAGGAAAAATCGTCAAGGGGATGCGCTGACGAAGCAGGGGCTGTTCAGACACAGCGATGAGTCCGGACGATTTATAGTCCTAGGCTTGACGAAAACGACTGGGGGCCTAGGCTCACGCTGGGGCAGTGGCAGCGATGCCAACAGTGGGAAAAATCGGCAGCGATGCCAACAGTGGGAAAAATCGGCAGCGCAGATTTTTTGACGAACATGGGCTGGACGCTGGGCTGTCCAGGCCAGGCAGAAGGGGATGCGCTGACGAAGCAGGGGCTGTTCAGACACAGCGGGCAGTGCTGGAATCGGCAGCGCCGACGAAATCGGCGAAGTCGGCAGCAGGTGGTGACGATGAGTCTGGATGGACGGACTGCATAGTCCAAGGCTTGACGAAAAAGACTGTTGGTCTAGACACTGGGGCAGTGGCAGCCCGTGGGACTGTGTCGCCAGATTCGTCCGCAGCGTTGGCTTATTGGTGCGGTGGGCTGATGCGAGTGGGGACTGGGGGCAGCGGACAGTGAAAGCAAGAGTTTCCCCGAGGCTGCCGGGAAAAACGCCGCTCGGGATGGACGGGGTGAGATGACCCGGCTGCCCGCAACGAGTCATTCAATTCTCTGCCCTATCAACATAACTCCCGATGTGTTGTTCGCTATCTTGGAAGAAGAGATCTCTTCCTCCCCGGGATGGCCGGGTGCGATTACCCGGCGGCGGCGTTCAAATCACTGCCCTATCGGCTACAACTGCTGATGGGGGGATTAGAGGCCTGCCATGGTGGTGAGGGGAGGCGAAGACCGTG
>CM055362.1:24045696-24068212 GCA_029228515.1 Populus alba x Populus x berolinensis | reverse complement strand
TCAAGAGGGATCACCGAAATTCAAAGGCAACTGAATTTCGGCAACCGGGGCATCGAAGTCGGAATGCCGCGAAACTCACCGAGTCAAAGCGTTTCGCCGTTTGCGGAAGAAAGTCTGATGTAGAACAAGTAGCAGAAGCATACATGCTCAAGAGGGATCACCCGAAATTCAAAGGCACTGAATTTCGGCAACCGGGGCATCGAAGTCGGAATGCGCGAAACTCACCGAGTCAAAGCGTTTCGCCTTTGCGGAAGGAAGTGTGATGTAGAACAAGTAGCAGAAGCATACATGCTCAAGAGGGATCACCCGAAATTCAAAGGCAACTGAATTTCGGCAACCGGGCATCGAAGTCGGAATGCCGCGAAACTCACCGAGTCAAAGCGTTTCGCCGTTTGCGGAAGAAAGTCTGATGTAGAACAAGTAGCAGAAGCATACATGCTCAAGAGGGATCACCCGAAATTCAAAGGCACTGAATTTCGGCAACCGGGGCATCGAAGTCGGAATGCCGCGAAACTCACCGAGTCAAAGCGTTTCGCCCTTTGCGGAAGGAAGTGTGATGTAGAACAAGTAGCAGAAGCATACATGCTCAAGAGGGATCACCCGAAATTCAAAGGCAACTGAATTTCGGCAACCGGGGCATCGAAGTCGGAATGCCGCGAAACTCACCGAGTCAAAGCGTTTCGCCTTTGCGGAAGGAAGTGTGATGTAGAACAAGTAGCAGAAGCATACATGCTCAAGAGGGATCACCCGAAATTCAAAGGCAACTGAATTTCGGCAACCGGGGCATCGAAGTCGGAATGCCGCGAAACTCACCGAGTCAAAGCGTTTCGCCTTTTGCGGAAGAAGTGTGATGTAGAACAAGTAGCAGAAGCATACATGCTCAAGAGGGATCACCCGAAATTCAAAGGCAACTGAATTTCGGCAACCGGGGCATCGAAGTCGGAATGCCGCGAAACTCACCGAGTCAAAGCGTTTCGCCGTTTGGAAGAAAGTCTGATGTAGAACAAGTAGCAGAAGCATACATGCTCAAGAGGGATCACCCGAAATTCAAAGGCAACTGAATTTCGGCAACGGGGCATCGAAGTCGGAATGCCGCGAAACTCACCGAGTCAAAGCGTTTCGCCTTTTGCGGAAGAAGTGTGATGTAGAACAAGTAGCAGAAGCATACATGCTCAAGAGGGATCACCCGAAATTCAAAGGCAACTGAATTTCGGCAACCGGGCATCGAAGTCGGAATGCCGCGAAACTCACCGAGTCAAAGCTTTTCGCCCTTTGCGGAAGGAAGTATGATGTAGAACAAGTAGCAGAAGCATACAGGCTCAAGAGGGATCACCCGAAATTCAAAGGCAACTGAATTTCGGCAAACGGGGCATCGAAGTCGATATGCCGTGAAACTCACCGAGTCAAAGCGTTTCGCCATTTACGGAAGGAAGTGTGATGTAGAACAAGTAGCAGAAGCATACAGGCTCAAGCGGGATCACCCGAAATTCAAAGGCAACTGAATTTCGGCAAACGGGGCATCGAAGTCGATATGCCGTGAAACTCACCGACTCAATGCGTTTCGCCGTTTTGCGGAAGAAAGTCTGATGTAGAACAAGTAGCAGAAGCATACATGCTCAAGAGGGATCACCCGAAATTCAAAGGCAACTGAATTTCGGCAAACGGGGCATCGAAGTCGGAATGCCGCGAAACTCACCGAGTCAAAGCGTTTCGCCGTTTGCGGAAGAAAGTCTGATGTAGAACAAGTAGCAGAAGCATACATGCTCAAGAGGGATCACCCGAAATTCAAAGGCAACTGAATTTTGGCAACCGGGGCATCGAAGTCGGAATGCCGTGAAACTCACCGAGTCAAAGCGTTTCGCCGTTTGCGGAAGAAGTCTGATGTAGAACAAGTAGCAGAAGCATACATGCTCAAGAGGGATCACCCGAAATTCAAAGGCAACTGAATTTCGGCAACCGGGGCATCGAAGTCGGAATGCCGCGAAACTCACCGAGTCAAAGCGTTTCGCCGTTTGTGGAAGGAAGTGTGATGTAGAACAAGTAGCAGAAGCATACATGCTCAAGGGATCACCCGAAATTCAAAGGCAATTGAATTTCGGCAAACGGGGCATCGAAGTCGGAATGCCGCGAAACTCACCGAGTCAAAGCGTTTCGCCTTTTGCGGAAGGAAGTGTGCTGTAGAACAAGTAGCAGAAGCATACATGCTCAAGAGGGATCACCCGAAATTCAAAGGCTACTGAATTTCGGCAACCAGGGCATCGAAGTCGGAATGCCGCGAAACTCACCGAGTCAAAGCGTTTCGCCATTTGTGGAAGAAGTGTGGTGTAGAACAAGTAGCAGAAGCATACATGCTCAAGAGGGATCACCCGAAATTCAAAGGCAACTGAATTTCGGCAACCGGGGCATCGAAGTCGGAATGCCGCGAAACTCACCGAGTCAAAGCGTTTCGCCTTTTGCGGAAGAAAGTCTGATGTAGAACAAGTAGCAGAAGCATACATGCTCAAGAGGGATCACCCGAAATTCAAAGGCAACTGAATTTCGGCAACCGGGGCATCGAAGTCGGAATGCCGCGAAACTCACCGAGTCAAAGCGTTTCGCCTTTTGCGGAAGGAAGTGTGATGTAGAACAAGTAGCAGAAGCATACATGCTCAAGAGGGATCACCCGAAATTCAAAGGCAACTGAATTTCGGCAACCGGGCATCGAAGTCGGAATGCCGCGAAACTCACCGAGTCAAAGCGTTTCGCCTTTGCGGAAGGAAGTGTGATGTAGAACAAGTAGCAGAAGCATACATGCTCAAGAGGGATCACCCGAAATTCAAAGGCAACTGAATTTCGGCAACCGGGGCATCGAAGTCGGAATGCCGCGAAACTCACCGAGTCAAAGCGTTTCGCCTTTTGCGGAAGGAAGTGTGATGTAGAACAAGTAGCAGAAGCATACATGCTCAAGAGGGATCACCCGAAATTCAAAGGCAACTGAATTTCGGCAACCGGGGCATCGAAGTCGGAATGCCGCGAAACTCACCGAGTCAAAGCGTTTCGCCGTTTGCGGAAGAAAGTCTGATGTAGAACAAGTAGCAGAAGCATACATGCTCAAGAGGGATCACCCGAAATTCAAAGGCAACTGAATTTCGGCAACGGGCATCGAAGTCGGAATGCGCGAAACTCACCGAGTCAAAGCGTTTCGCCGTTTGCGGAAGAAAGTCTGATGTAGAACAAGTAGCAGAAGCATACATGCTCAAGAGGGATCACCCGAAATTCAAAGGCAACTGAATTTCGGCAACCGGGGCATCGAAGTCGGAATGCCGCGAAACTCACCGAGTCAAAGCGTTTCGCCTTTGCGGAAGGAAGTGTGATGTAGAACAAGTAGCAGAAGCATACATGCTCAAGAGGGATCACCCGAAATTCAAAGGCAACTGAATTTCGGCAACCGGGGCATCGAAGTCGGAATGCCGCGAAACTCACCGAGTCAAAGCGTTTCGCCGTTTGCGGAAGAAAGTCTGATGTAGAACAAGTAGCAGAAGCATACATGCTCAAGAGGATCACCCGAAATTCAAAGGCAACTGAATTTCGGCAACCGGGCATCGAAGTCGGAATGCCGCGAAACTCACCGAGTCAAAGCGTTTCGCCCTTTGCGGAAGGAAGTGTGATGTAGAACAAGTAGCAGAAGCATACATGCTCAAGAGGGATCACCCGAAATTCAAAGGCAACTGAATTTCGGCAACCGGGCATCGAAGGTGGAATAATGTCGCGAAACTCACTCGAGTCAAAGCGCGTTTCGCTGTTTGAGAAAAAGTCTGAAGTATAAACCCCCTATCAGAAAGCATACTCTGCTCTGAGGAGTGATCCACCCGAACATTCAAAGGCAACATGAATTTCGGCAACCAGGGCATTTGTAGTCCAGAAATGCCAGGCGAAGACCCTCCCACCGATAGTCCAAAGCTTTGCGGCCCGTTATGGGGACGAAAGTCTGGCGATGTAGAACAATTAGCAAAAGCATTACATGCTAAAGAGGGATAACCCTAAATTCAAAGGCAACTTAAACAGAAACCCAAAAAAAACTAACCTTTCGGCAACACGGGGGCAATCGAAGTCAGTAATGCCCGCGTAAACTCACCGAGTCGAAAGGCAGTTTCGCCCTTAGCGGAAGATAGTTCTGAAGTAGAACAAGTAGCACAAGCATGACATGCTCAAGAAGGGATCTCCCCGATCAAAGTCCACAAGAACCTACCCATCCAATTCAAAGGCAACTGAATTTCGGCCACCGGGGCCAAGTTCTAAGTTGGAACCCGCGAAACTCACCGAGTCTAAGCGTTTCGCTGTTTGGGGAAGAAAGTCTTAAGTAGACGCAAGTAATTAGAAGCATACATGCTCAAGAGGGATCACCCGAAATTCAAAGGGCAACTGAATTGCGCGGACAAGAATCAACCGGGGCATCGATGTCGGAATACCGCGAAACTCACACCAGAGTCAAAGCCGTTATCGCCTGCTACTTGCAGACAAGGTAAGAAATCTGGTGTAGACACAAACAAGTAGCAGAAGCATACTTGCTCAAGAGGGATCACCCGAAATTCAAAGGCAACTGAATTTCGGCAACCGGGGCATCGAAGTCGGAATGCCTCGAAACTCACCGAGCCAAAGCGTTTCGCCGTTTGCGGAAGAAAGTGTGATGTAGAACAAGTAGCAGAAGCATACATGCTCCAGAGGGATCACCCGAAATTCAAAGGCAACTGAATTTCGGCAACCGGGGCATCGAAGTCGGAATGCCTCGAAAATCACCGAGTCAAAGTGTTTCGTCGTTTGCGGAAGAAAGTATGATGTAGAACAAGTAGCAGAAGCATACATGCTCTAGAGGGATCACCCGAAATTCAAAGGCAACTGAATTTTGGCAACCGGGACATCGAAGTCGGAATGGCTCGAAACTCACCGAGTCAAAGCATTTTGCCGTTTACGGAAGAAAGTATGATGTAGAACAAGTAGCAGAAGCATACATGCTCAAGAGGGATCACCCGAAATTCAAAGGCAACTGAATTTCGGCAACCGGGGCATCGAAGTCGGAATGCCTCGAAACTCACCGAGTCAAAGCGTTTCGCCGTTTGCGGAAGAAAGTATGATGTAGAACAAGTAGCAGAAGCATAGTTGCTCAAGAGGGATCACCCGAAATTCAAAGGCAACTGAATTTCGGCAACCGGGGCATCGAAGTCGGAATGCCTCGAAACTCACCGAGTCAAAGCGTTTCGCCTTTGCGGAAGAAAGTCTGATGTAGAACAAGTAGCAGAAGCATACATGCTCAAGAGGGATCACCCGAAATTCAAAGGCAACTGAATTTCGGCAACCGGGCATCGAAGTCGGAATGCCGCGAAACTCACCGAGTCAAAGCGTTTCGCCTTTGCGGAAGGAAGTGTGATGTAGAACAAGTAGCAGAAGCATACATGCTCAAGAGGGATCACCCGAAATTCAAAGGCAACTGAATTTCGGCAACCGGGGCATCGAAGTCGGAATGCCGCGAAACTCACCAAGTCAAAGCGTTTGGCCTTTTGCGGAAGAAGTCTGATGTAGAACAAGTAGCAGAAGCATACATGCTCAAGAGGGATCACCCGAAATTCAAAGGCAACTGAATTTCGGCAACCGGGGCATCGAAGTCGGAATGCCGCGAAACTCACCGAGTCAAAGCGTTTCGCCGTTTGCGGAAGGAAGTGTGATGTAGAACAAGTAGCAGAAGCATACATGCTCAAGAGGGATCACCCGAAATTCAAAGGCAACTGAATTTCGGCAACCGGGGCATCGAAGTCGGAATGCCGCGAAACTCACCGAGTCAAAGCGTTTCGCCTTTTGCGGAAGGAAGTGTGGTGTAGAACAAGTAGCAGAAGCATACATGCTCAAGAGGGATCACCCGAAATTCAAAGGCAACTGAATTTCGGCAACCGGGGCATCGAAGTCGGAATGCCGCGAAACTCACCGAGTCAAAGCGTTTCGCCATTTGCGGAAGTTGTCTGATGTAGAACAAGTAGCGGAAGCATACATGCTCAAGAGGGATCACCCGAAATTCAAAGGCAACTGAATTTCGGCAACCGGGGCATCGAAGTCGGAATGCCGCGAAACTCACCGAGTCAAAGCGTTTCGCCGTTTGCGGAAGAAGTGTGATGTAGAACAAGTAGCAGAAGCATACATGCTCAAGAGGGATCACCCGAAATTCAAAGGCAACTGAATTTCGGCAACCGGGGCATCGAAGTCGGAATGCCGCGAAACTCACCGAATCAAAGCGTTTCGCCGTTTGTAGAAGAAAGTCTGATGTAGAACAAGAAGCAGAAGCATATATGCTCAAGAGGGATCACCCGAAATTGAAAGGCAACTGAATTTCGGCAACCGGGGCATCGAAGTCGGAATGCCGCGAAACTCACCGAGTCAAAGCGTTTCGCCTTTTGCGGAAGGAAGTGTGCTGTAGAACAAGTAGCAGAAGCATACATGCTCAAGAGGGATCACCCGAAATTCAAAGGCAACTGAATTTCGGCAACCGGGGCATCGAAGTCGGAATGCCGCGAAACTCACCGAGTCAAAGCGTTTCGCCGTTTGTAGAAGAAAGTCTGATGTAGAACAAGTAGCAGAAGCATACATGCTCATGTGGGATCACCTGAAATTCAAAGGCAACTGAAATTCGGCAACCGGGCATCGAAGTCGGAATGCCGCGAAACTCACCGAGTCAAAGCGTTTCGCTTTTGCGGAAGGAAGTGGTGTAGAACAAGTAGCAGAAGCATACATGCTCAAGAGGGATCACCCGAAATTCAAAGGCAACTGAATTTCGGCAACCGGGCATCGAAGTCGGAATGCCGCGAAACTCACCGAGTCAAAGCGTTTCGCCGTTTGCGGAAGAAAGTCTGATGTAGAACAAGTAGCAGAAGCATACATGCTCAAGAGGGATCACCCGAAATTCAAAGGCAACTGAATTTCGGCAACCGGGGCATCGAAGTCGGAATGCCGCGAAACTCACCGAGTCAAAGCGTTTCGCCGTTTGCGGAAGGAAGTGTGATGTAGAACAAGTAGCAGAAGCATACATGCTCAAGAGGGATCACCCGAAATTCAAAGGCAACTGAATTTCGGCAACCGGGCATCGAAGTCGGAATGCCGCGAAACTCACCGAGTCAAAGCGTTTCGCCGTTTGCGGAAGAAGTCTGATGTAGAACAAGTAGCAGAAGCATACATGCTCAAGAGGGATCACCCGAAATTCAAAGGCAACTGAATTTCGGCAACCGGGCATCGAAGTCGGAATGCCGCGAAACTCACCGAGTCAAAGCGTTTCGCCGTTTGCGGAAGAAAGTCTGATGTAGAACAAGTAGCAGAAGCATACATGCTCAAGAGGGATCACCCGAAATTCAAAGGCAACTGAATTTCGGCAACCGGGGCATCGAAGTCGGAATGCCGCGAAACTCACCGAGTCAAAGCGTTTCGCCGTTTGCGGAAGGAAGTGTGATGTAGAACAAGTAGCAGAAGCATACATGCTCAAGAGGGATCACCCGAAATTCAAAGGCAACTGAATTTCGGCAACCGGGCATCGAAGTCGGAATGCCGCGAAACTCACCGAGTCAAAGCGTTTCGCCGTTTGCGGAAGAAGTGTGATGTAGAACAAGTAGCAGAAGCATACATGCTCAAGAGGGATCACCCGAAATTCAAAGGCAACTGAATTTCGGCAACCGGGCATCGAAGTCGGAATGCCGCGAAACTCACCGAGTCAAAGCGTTTCGCCTTTTGCGGAAGGAAGTGTGATGTAGAACAAGTAGCAGAAGCATACATGCTCAAGAGGGATCACCCGAAATTCAAAGGCAACTGAATTTCGGCAACCGGGGCATCGAAGTCGGAATGCCGCGAAACTCACCGAGTCAAAGCGTTTCGCCGTTTGCGGAAGGAAGTGTGATGTAGAACAAGTAGCAGAAGCATACATGCTCAAGAGGGATCACCCGAAATTCAAAGGCAACTGAATTTCGGCAACCGGGCATCGAAGTCGGAATGCCGCGAAACTCACCGAGTCAAAGCGTTTCGCCGTTTGCGGAAGAAGTGTGATGTAGAACAAGTAGCAGAAGCATACATGCTCAAGAGGGATCACCCGAAATTCAAAGGCAACTGAATTTCGGCAACCGGGGCATCGAAGTCGGAATGCCGCGAAACTCACCGAGTCAAAGCGTTTCGCCGTTTGCGGAAGAAAGTCTGATGTAGAACAAGTAGCAGAAGCATACATGCTCAAGAGGGATCACCCGAAATTCAAAGGCAACTGAATTTCGGCAACCGGGCATCGAAGTCGGAATGCCGCGAAACTCACCGAGTCAAAGCGTTTCGCCTTTTGCGGAAGGAAGTGTGATGTAGAACAAGTAGCAGAAGCATACATGCTCAAGAGGGATCACCCGAAATTCAAAGGCAACTGAATTTCGGCAACCGGGGCATCGAAGTCGGAATGCCGCGAAACTCACCGAGTCAAAGCGTTTCGCCGTTTGCGGAAGAAGTGTGATGTAGAACAAGTAGCAGAAGCATACATGCTCAAGAGGGATCACCCGAAATTCAAAGGCAACTGAATTTCGGCAACCGGGGCATCGAAGTCGGAATGCCGCGAAACTCACCGAGTCAAAGCGTTTCGCCGTTTGCGGAAGAAAGTCTGATGTAGAACAAGTAGCAGAAGCATACATGCTCAAGAGGGATCACCCGAAATTCAAAGGCAACTGAATTTCGGCAACCGGGCATCGAAGTCGGAATGCCGCGAAACTCACCGAGTCAAAGCGTTTCGCCGTTTGCGGAAGGAAGTGTGATGTAGAACAAGTAGCAGAAGCATACATGCTCAAGAGGGATCACCCGAAATTCAAAGGCAACTGAATTTCGGCAACCGGGCATCGAAGTCGGAATGCCGCGAAACTCACCGAGTCAAAGCGTTTCGCCGTTTGCGGAAGAAAGTCTGATGTAGAACAAGTAGCAGAAGCATACATGCTCAAGAGGGATCACCCGAAATTCAAAGGCAACTGAATTTCGGCAACCGGGGCATCGAAGTCGGAATGCCGCGAAACTCACCGAGTCAAAGCGTTTCGCCGTTTGCGGAAGAAGTGTGATGTAGAACAAGTAGCAGAAGCATACATGCTCAAGAGGGATCACCCGAAATTCAAAGGCAACTGAATTTCGGCAACCGGGGCATCGAAGTCGGAATGCCGCGAAACTCACCGAGTCAAAGCGTTTCGCCGTTTGCGGAAGAAGTGTGATGTAGAACAAGTAGCAGAAGCATACATGCTCAAGAGGGATCACCCGAAATTCAAAGGCAACTGAATTTCGGCAACCGGGGCATCGAAGTCGGAATGCCGCGAAACTCACCGAGTCAAAGCGTTTCGCCTTTGCGGAAGGAAGTCTGATGTAGAACAAGTAGCAGAAGCATACATGCTCAAGAGGGATCACCCGAAATTCAAAGGCAACTGAATTTCGGCAACCGGGGCATCGAAGTCGGAATGCCGCGAAACTCACCGAGTCAAAGCGTTTCGCCGTTTGCGGAAGGAAGTCTGATGTAGAACAAGTAGCAGAAGCATACATGCTCAAGAGGGATCACCCGAAATTCAAAGGCAACTGAATTTCGGCAACCGGGGCATCGAAGTCGGAATGCCGCGAAACTCACCGAGTCAAAGCGTTTCGCTTTTGCGGAAGGAAGTCTGATGTAGAACAAGTAGCAGAAGCATACATGCTCAAGAGGGATCACCCGAAATTCAAAGGCAACTGAATTTCGGCAACCGGGGCATCGAAGTCGGAATGCCGCGAAACTCACCGAGTCAAAGCGTTTCGCCGTTTGCGGAAGAAAGTCTGATGTAGAACAAGTAGCAGAAGCATACATGCTCAAGAGGGATCACCCGAAATTCAAAGGCAACTGAATTTCGGCAACCGGGGCATCGAAGTCGGAATGCCGCGAAACTCACCGAGTCAAAGCGTTTCGCCTTTGCGGAAGGAAGTGTGATGTAGAACAAGTAGCAGAAGCATACATGCTCAAGAGGGATCACCCGAAATTCAAAGGCAACTGAATTTCGGCAACCGGGGCATCGAAGTCGGAATGCCGCGAAACTCACCGAGTCAAAGCGTTTCGCCGTTTGCGGAAGAAAGTCTGATGTAGAACAAGTAGCAGAAGCATACATGCTCAAGAGGGATCACCCGAAATTCAAAGGCAACTGAATTTCGGCAACCGGGGCATCGAAGTCGGAATGCCGCGAAACTCACCGAGTCAAAGCGTTTCGCCGTTTGCGGAAGGAAGTGTGATGTAGAACAAGTAGCAGAAGCATACATGCTCAAGAGGGATCACCCGAAATTCAAAGGCAACTGAATTTCGGCAACCGGGCATCGAAGTCGGAATGCCGCGAAACTCACCGAGTCAAAGCGTTTCGCCGTTTGCGGAAGAAAGTCTGATGTAGAACAAGTAGCAGAAGCATACATGCTCAAGAGGGATCACCCGAAATTCAAAGGCAACTGAATTTCGGCAACCGGGGCATCGAAGTCGGAATGCCGCGAAACTCACCGAGTCAAAGCGTTTCGCCGTTTGCGGAAGGAAGTGTGATGTAGAACAAGTAGCAGAAGCATACATGCTCAAGAGGGATCACCCGAAATTCAAAGGCAACTGAATTTCGGCAACCGGGCATCGAAGTCGGAATGCCGCGAAACTCACCGAGTCAAAGCGTTTCGCCGTTTGCGGAAGAAAGTCTGATGTAGAACAAGTAGCAGAAGCATACATGCTCAAGAGGGATCACCCGAAATTCAAAGGCAACTGAATTTCGGCAACCGGGGCATCGAAGTCGGAATGCCGCGAAACTCACCGAGTCAAAGCGTTTCGCGTTTGCGGAAGGAAGTGTGATGTAGAACAAGTAGCAGAAGCATACATGCTCAAGAGGGATCACCCGAAATTCAAAGGCAACTGAATTTCGGCAACCGGGGCATCGAAGTCGGAATGCCGCGAAACTCACCGAGTCAAAGCGTTTCGCCGTTTGCGGAAGGAAGTCTGATGTAGAACAAGTAGCAGAAGCATACATGCTCAAGAGGGATCACCCGAAATTCAAAGGCAACTGAATTTCGGCAACCGGGGCATCGAAGTCGGAATGCCGCGAAACTCACCGAGTCAAAGCGTTTCGCCGTTTGCGGAAGGAAGTGTGATGTAGAACAAGTAGCAGAAGCATACATGCTCAAGAGGGATCACCCGAAATTCAAAGGCAACTGAATTTCGGCAACCGGGGCATCGAAGTCGGAATGCCGCGAAACTCACCGAGTCAAAGCGTTTCGCCGTTTGCGGAAGAAGTGTGATGTAGAACAAGTAGCAGAAGCATACATGCTCAAGAGGGATCACCCGAAATTCAAAGGCAACTGAATTTCGGCAACCGGGGCATCGAAGTCGGAATGCCGCGAAACTCACCGAGTCAAAGCGTTTCGCCGTTTGCGGAAGAAGTGTGATGTAGAACAAGTAGCAGAAGCATACATGCTCAAGAGGGATCACCCGAAATTCAAAGGCAACTGAATTTCGGCAACCGGGCATCGAAGTCGGAATGCCGCGAAACTCACCGAGTCAAAGCGTTTCGCCGTTTGCGGAAGGAAGTGTGATGTAGAACAAGTAGCAGAAGCATACATGCTCAAGAGGGATCACCCGAAATTCAAAGGCAACTGAATTTCGGCAACCGGGGCATCGAAGTCGGAATGCCGCGAAACTCACCGAGTCAAAGCGTTTCGCCGTTTGCGGAAGAAAGTCTGATGTAGAACAAGTAGCAGAAGCATACATGCTCAAGAGGGATCACCCGAAATTCAAAGGCAACTGAATTTCGGCAACCGGGGCATCGAAGTCGGAATGCCGCGAAACTCACCGAGTCAAAGCGTTTCGCCGTTTGCGGAAGGAAGTGTGATGTAGAACAAGTAGCAGAAGCATACATGCTCAAGAGGGATCACCCGAAATTCAAAGGCAACTGAATTTCGGCAACCGGGGCATCGAAGTCGGAATGCCGCGAAACTCACCGAGTCAAAGCGTTTCGCCGTTTGCGGAAGGAAGTGTGATGTAGAACAAGTAGCAGAAGCATACATGCTCAAGAGGGATCACCCGAAATTCAAAGGCAACTGAATTTCGGCAACCGGGGCATCGAAGTCGGAATGCCGCGAAACTCACCGAGTCAAAGCGTTTCGCCGTTTGCGGAAGGAAGTGTGATGTAGAACAAGTAGCAGAAGCATACATGCTCAAGAGGGATCACCCGAAATTCAAAGGCAACTGAATTTCGGCAACCGGGGCATCGAAGTCGGAATGCCGCGAAACTCACCGAGTCAAAGCGTTTCGCCGTTTGCGGAAGAAAGTCTGATGTAGAACAAGTAGCAGAAGCATACATGCTCAAGAGGGATCACCCGAAATTCAAAGGCAACTGAATTTCGGCAACCGGGGCATCGAAGTCGGAATGCCGCGAAACTCACCGAGTCAAAGCGTTTCGCCGTTTGCGGAAGAAGTCTGATGTAGAACAAGTAGCAGAAGCATACATGCTCAAGAGGGATCACCCGAAATTCAAAGGCAACTGAATTTCGGCAACCGGGCATCGAAGTCGGAATGCCGCGAAACTCACCGAGTCAAAGCGTTTCGCCGTTTGCGGAAGGAAGTGTGATGTAGAACAAGTAGCAGAAGCATACATGCTCAAGAGGGATCACCCGAAATTCAAAGGCAACTGAATTTCGGCAACCGGGGCATCGAAGTCGGAATGCCGCGAAACTCACCGAGTCAAAGCGTTTCGCCGTTTGCGGAAGAAAGTCTGATGTAGAACAAGTAGCAGAAGCATACATGCTCAAGAGGGATCACCCGAAATTCAAAGGCAACTGAATTTCGGCAACCGGGGCATCGAAGTCGGAATGCCGCGAAACTCACCGAGTCAAAGCGTTTCGCCGTTTGCGGAAGGAAGTGTGATGTAGAACAAGTAGCAGAAGCATACATGCTCAAGAGGGATCACCCGAAATTCAAAGGCAACTGAATTTCGGCAACCGGGGCATCGAAGTCGGAATGCCGCGAAACTCACCGAGTCAAAGCGTTTCGCCGTTTGCGGAAGAAAGTCTGATGTAGAACAAGTAGCAGAAGCATACATGCTCAAGAGGGATCACCCGAAATTCAAAGGCAACTGAATTTCGGCAACCGGGGCATCGAAGTCGGAATGCCGCGAAACTCACCGAGTCAAAGCGTTTCGCCGTTTGCGGAAGGAAGTGTGATGTAGAACAAGTAGCAGAAGCATACATGCTCAAGAGGGATCACCCGAAATTCAAAGGCAACTGAATTTCGGCAACCGGGGCATCGAAGTCGGAATGCCGCGAAACTCACCGAGTCAAAGCGTTTCGCCGTTTGCGGAAGAAAGTCTGATGTAGAACAAGTAGCAGAAGCATACATGCTCAAGAGGGATCACCCGAAATTCAAAGGCAACTGAATTTCGGCAACCGGGGCATCGAAGTCGGAATGCCGCGAAACTCACCGAGTCAAAGCGTTTCGCCTTTGCGGAAGGAAGTCTGATGTAGAACAAGTAGCAGAAGCATACATGCTCAAGAGGGATCACCCGAAATTCAAAGGCAACTGAATTTCGGCAACCGGGGCATCGAAGTCGGAATGCCGCGAAACTCACCGAGTCAAAGCGTTTCGCCGTTTGCGGAAGAAAGTCTGATGTAGAACAAGTAGCAGAAGCATACATGCTCAAGAGGGATCACCCGAAATTCAAAGGCAACTGAATTTCGGCAACCGGGGCATCGAAGTCGGAATGCCGCGAAACTCACCGAGTCAAAGCGTTTCGCCGTTTGCGGAAGGAAGTGTGATGTAGAACAAGTAGCAGAAGCATACATGCTCAAGAGGGATCACCCGAAATTCAAAGGCAACTGAATTTCGGCAACCGGGGCATCGAAGTCGGAATGCCGCGAAACTCACCGAGTCAAAGCGTTTCGCCGTTTGCGGAAGGAAGTGTGATGTAGAACAAGTAGCAGAAGCATACATGCTCAAGAGGGATCACCCGAAATTCAAAGGCAACTGAATTTCGGCAACCGGGGCATCGAAGTCGGAATGCCGCGAAACTCACCGAGTCAAAGCGTTTCGCCGTTTGCGGAAGAAGTGTGATGTAGAACAAGTAGCAGAAGCATACATGCTCAAGAGGGATCACCCGAAATTCAAAGGCAACTGAATTTCGGCAACCGGGGCATCGAAGTCGGAATGCCGCGAAACTCACCGAGTCAAAGCGTTTCGCCGTTTGCGGAAGAAGTGTGATGTAGAACAAGTAGCAGAAGCATACATGCTCAAGAGGGATCACCCGAAATTCAAAGGCAACTGAATTTCGGCAACCGGGGCATCGAAGTCGGAATGCCGCGAAACTCACCGAGTCAAAGCGTTTCGCCGTTTGCGGAAGAAGTGTGATGTAGAACAAGTAGCAGAAGCATACATGCTCAAGAGGGATCACCCGAAATTCAAAGGCAACTGAATTTCGGCAACCGGGGCATCGAAGTCGGAATGCCGCGAAACTCACCGAGTCAAAGCGTTTCGCCGTTTGCGGAAGAAAGTCTGATGTAGAACAAGTAGCAGAAGCATACATGCTCAAGAGGGATCACCCGAAATTCAAAGGCAACTGAATTTCGGCAACCGGGCATCGAAGTCGGAATGCCGCGAAACTCACCGAGTCAAAGCGTTTCGCCGTTTGCGGAAGGAAGTGTGATGTAGAACAAGTAGCAGAAGCATACATGCTCAAGAGGGATCACCCGAAATTCAAAGGCAACTGAATTTCGGCAACCGGGGCATCGAAGTCGGAATGCCGCGAAACTCACCGAGTCAAAGCGTTTCGCCGTTTGCGGAAGAAAGTCTGATGTAGAACAAGTAGCAGAAGCATACATGCTCAAGAGGGATCACCCGAAATTCAAAGGCAACTGAATTTCGGCAACCGGGCATCGAAGTCGGAATGCCGCGAAACTCACCGAGTCAAAGCGTTTCGCCGTTTGCGGAAGGAAGTGTGATGTAGAACAAGTAGCAGAAGCATACATGCTCAAGAGGGATCACCCGAAATTCAAAGGCAACTGAATTTCGGCAACCGGGGCATCGAAGTCGGAATGCCGCGAAACTCACCGAGTCAAAGCGTTTCGCCGTTTGCGGAAGAAAGTCTGATGTAGAACAAGTAGCAGAAGCATACATGCTCAAGAGGGATCACCCGAAATTCAAAGGCAACTGAATTTCGGCAACCGGGGCATCGAAGTCGGAATGCCGCGAAACTCACCGAGTCAAAGCGTTTCGCCGTTTGCGGAAGAAGTCTGATGTAGAACAAGTAGCAGAAGCATACATGCTCAAGAGGGATCACCCGAAATTCAAAGGCAACTGAATTTCGGCAACCGGGGCATCGAAGTCGGAATGCCGCGAAACTCACCGAGTCAAAGCGTTTCGCCGTTTGCGGAAGGAAGTCTGATGTAGAACAAGTAGCAGAAGCATACATGCTCAAGAGGGATCACCCGAAATTCAAAGGCAACTGAATTTCGGCAACCGGGGCATCGAAGTCGGAATGCCGCGAAACTCACCGAGTCAAAGCGTTTCGCCGTTTGCGGAAGAAGTCTGATGTAGAACAAGTAGCAGAAGCATACATGCTCAAGAGGGATCACCCGAAATTCAAAGGCAACTGAATTTCGGCAACCGGGGCATCGAAGTCGGAATGCCGCGAAACTCACCGAGTCAAAGCGTTTCGCCGTTTGCGGAAGAAGTCTGATGTAGAACAAGTAGCAGAAGCATACATGCTCAAGAGGGATCACCCGAAATTCAAAGGCAACTGAATTTCGGCAACCGGGGCATCGAAGTCGGAATGCCGCGAAACTCACCGAGTCAAAGCGTTTCGCCGTTTGCGGAAGAAGTCTGATGTAGAACAAGTAGCAGAAGCATACATGCTCAAGAGGGATCACCCGAAATTCAAAGGCAACTGAATTTCGGCAACCGGGGCATCGAAGTCGGAATGCCGCGAAACTCACCGAGTCAAAGCGTTTCGCCGTTTGCGGAAGGAAGTGTGATGTAGAACAAGTAGCAGAAGCATACATGCTCAAGAGGGATCACCCGAAATTCAAAGGCAACTGAATTTCGGCAACCGGGGCATCGAAGTCGGAATGCCGCGAAACTCACCGAGTCAAAGCGTTTCGCCGTTTGCGGAAGAAGTCTGATGTAGAACAAGTAGCAGAAGCATACATGCTCAAGAGGGATCACCCGAAATTCAAAGGCAACTGAATTTCGGCAACCGGGGCATCGAAGTCGGAATGCCGCGAAACTCACCGAGTCAAAGCGTTTCGCCGTTTGCGGAAGAAGTCTGATGTAGAACAAGTAGCAGAAGCATACATGCTCAAGAGGGATCACCCGAAATTCAAAGGCAACTGAATTTCGGCAACCGGGGCATCGAAGTCGGAATGCCGCGAAACTCACCGAGTCAAAGCGTTTCGCCGTTTGCGGAAGAAGTCTGATGTAGAACAAGTAGCAGAAGCATACATGCTCAAGAGGGATCACCCGAAATTCAAAGGCAACTGAATTTCGGCAACCGGGGCATCGAAGTCGGAATGCCGCGAAACTCACCGAGTCAAAGCGTTTCGCCGTTTGCGGAAGAAGTCTGATGTAGAACAAGTAGCAGAAGCATACATGCTCAAGAGGGATCACCCGAAATTCAAAGGCAACTGAATTTCGGCAACCGGGGCATCGAAGTCGGAATGCCGCGAAACTCACCGAGTCAAAGCGTTTCGCCGTTTGCGGAAGAAAGTCTGATGTAGAACAAGTAGCAGAAGCATACATGCTCAAGAGGGATCACCCGAAATTCAAAGGCAACTGAATTTCGGCAACCGGGGCATCGAAGTCGGAATGCCGCGAAACTCACCGAGTCAAAGCGTTTCGCCGTTTGCGGAAGAAGTCTGATGTAGAACAAGTAGCAGAAGCATACATGCTCAAGAGGGATCACCCGAAATTCAAAGGCAACTGAATTTCGGCAACCGGGGCATCGAAGTCGGAATGCCGCGAAACTCACCGAGTCAAAGCGTTTCGCCGTTTGCGGAAGAAGTCTGATGTAGAACAAGTAGCAGAAGCATACATGCTCAAGAGGGATCACCCGAAATTCAAAGGCAACTGAATTTCGGCAACCGGGCATCGAAGTCGGAATGCCGCGAAACTCACCGAGTCAAAGCGTTTCGCCGTTTGCGGAAGAAGTCTGATGTAGAACAAGTAGCAGAAGCATACATGCTCAAGAGGGATCACCCGAAATTCAAAGGCAACTGAATTTCGGCAACCGGGGCATCGAAGTCGGAATGCCGCGAAACTCACCGAGTCAAAGCGTTTCGCCGTTTGCGGAAGAAAGTCTGATGTAGAACAAGTAGCAGAAGCATACATGCTCAAGAGGGATCACCCGAAATTCAAAGGCAACTGAATTTCGGCAACCGGGGCATCGAAGTCGGAATGCCGCGAAACTCACCGAGTCAAAGCGTTTCGCCGTTTGCGGAAGAAGTGTGATGTAGAACAAGTAGCAGAAGCATACATGCTCAAGAGGGATCACCCGAAATTCAAAGGCAACTGAATTTCGGCAACCGGGCATCGAAGTCGGAATGCCGCGAAACTCACCGAGTCAAAGCGTTTCGCCGTTTGCGGAAGAAGTGTGATGTAGAACAAGTAGCAGAAGCATACATGCTCAAGAGGGATCACCCGAAATTCAAAGGCAACTGAATTTCGGCAACCGGGGCATCGAAGTCGGAATGCCGCGAAACTCACCGAGTCAAAGCGTTTCGCCGTTTGCGGAAGAAAGTCTGATGTAGAACAAGTAGCAGAAGCATACATGCTCAAGAGGGATCACCCGAAATTCAAAGGCAACTGAATTTCGGCAACCGGGGCATCGAAGTCGGAATGCCGCGAAACTCACCGAGTCAAAGCGTTTCGCCGTTTGCGGAAGAAGTCTGATGTAGAACAAGTAGCAGAAGCATACATGCTCAAGAGGGATCACCCGAAATTCAAAGGCAACTGAATTTCGGCAACCGGGGCATCGAAGTCGGAATGCCGCGAAACTCACCGAGTCAAAGCGTTTCGCCGTTTGCGGAAGAAGTCTGATGTAGAACAAGTAGCAGAAGCATACATGCTCAAGAGGGATCACCCGAAATTCAAAGGCAACTGAATTTCGGCAACCGGGGCATCGAAGTCGGAATGCCGCGAAACTCACCGAGTCAAAGCGTTTCGCCGTTTGCGGAAGAAGTGTGATGTAGAACAAGTAGCAGAAGCATACATGCTCAAGAGGGATCACCCGAAATTCAAAGGCAACTGAATTTCGGCAACCGGGGCATCGAAGTCGGAATGCCGCGAAACTCACCGAGTCAAAGCGTTTCGCCGTTTGCGGAAGAAGTCTGATGTAGAACAAGTAGCAGAAGCATACATGCTCAAGAGGGATCACCCGAAATTCAAAGGCAACTGAATTTCGGCAACCGGGGCATCGAAGTCGGAATGCCGCGAAACTCACCGAGTCAAAGCGTTTCGCCGTTTGCGGAAGAAAGTCTGATGTAGAACAAGTAGCAGAAGCATACATGCTCAAGAGGGATCACCCGAAATTCAAAGGCAACTGAATTTCGGCAACCGGGCATCGAAGTCGGAATGCCGCGAAACTCACCGAGTCAAAGCGTTTCGCCGTTTGCGGAAGAAGTCTGATGTAGAACAAGTAGCAGAAGCATACATGCTCAAGAGGGATCACCCGAAATTCAAAGGCAACTGAATTTCGGCAACCGGGGCATCGAAGTCGGAATGCCGCGAAACTCACCGAGTCAAAGCGTTTCGCCGTTTGCGGAAGAAAGTCTGATTGTATAACAAGTAGCAGAAAATACATGCTCAAGACGGGACCACCCGAAATTCAAAGGCAATTGAATTTGGGCAAAACGGGGCATCGAAGTCGGAATGTCGCGAAATTGCGAGTCCAATGCGTTTTGCTGTTTGCGGAAGAAAGTCTGATGCTAGAACAAGTAGCAGAAGCAATCATGCTCAAGAGGGATCACCCGAAATTCAAAGGCAACTGAATTTTGGCAAACGGGGCATCGAAGTCGGAATGTCGCGAAACTTACCGAGTCAAAGCGTTTCGCTGTTTGCGGAAGAAAGTCTGATGTAGGACCAAGTAGCAGGAAGGAATACATGCTCAAGAGGGATCACCCGAAAATTTCAAAGGCAACTGAATTTCGGCAAATCGAGCATCGACGTCGGAATGTCTGCGAAACTCACAACTAAGTCAAAGTGTTTCGTTGTTTGTGATGAATGTGTGATGTAGAAACAAGTAGCAGAAGCATACATGCTCATGAGGGATCATCGAAATTCAAAGGCAACTGAATTTCGGCTAAACCGGGCATCGGTTATTTTTTTTGTAAGTCGGAATGTCGCGAAACTTACCGAATCAGTCAATGAAATTCAATTGTTTGCGGATGAAAGTCTGATGTAGAACAAGTAGCAGAAAGACATACTGTGCTCAAGAGGGAACACCCGAAAATTCAAAGGATAATGAATTTTCGGCAACCAGGGCATCGAAAGTCGGAATGCAGCCAAAGTCACCGAGACAAAAGCGTTTTGCCATCTGCGGAGAAAGTTGCTGATTTAGAACAAGTAGGAGAAGGCTTACATGCTCAAGAGGGATCACCCGAAATTCAAAGGCAATTGAAATTTCGGCAATGGGAATCGAAGTCGGAATGTCGCGAAACTCACTAAGTCAAAGTGTTTTGCCTGTTTGCGGTGAAGTCTGATGTAGAACAAGTAGCAGAAGCATACATGCTCTAGACGGCCCAACCCGAAAATCAAAGGAATCTGAATTTGGGCAAAAGGGCATCGAAGTCGGAATTTGTCTGCGAAACTTCCGATTTAGTCAATGCGTTTTGCTGTTTGCGGGGGGGGGGAGGAAGAAAGTCGATGTAGACCAATTGAGGAGAAGCATACATGCTCAAGAGGGATCACCCGAAATTCAAAGGCAACTGAATTTTGGCACAAAACGAGGCATCGAAGTCGGAATGTCGCGAAACTTACCGAGTTCAGAAAGCGTTTCGCCTGTTGCGGAAAGAAGTCTTGATGTAGTAGGACCAAGTAGCAGAAGCATACATGCTCATGAGGGATCACCCGAAATTCTAAAGGGCAACTGAAATTTGGCAATCGGGGGGCCATCGGAGTTGGAATTGTCGCGAAACTCACTAAGTGGAAAGTGTTTCGTTGTTTGCGGATATGAAAGAAAAAAGAAAAAACAAAATTCTGATGTTAGAACAAGTAGCAGAAGCAATTACATGCTCAAGAGGGATCACCCGGAAATTCAAAGGCAAACTGAATTCCGGCAAAACGGGGCATCGAAGTCGGGAATGTGCGAAACTTACCGACTCAATGAATTATTGTTGCGGCATGAAAGTGTGATGTTTAGAACAACGTAGCAGAAGGCTTACATGCTCAAGAGGGATCACCCGGAAATACATAAGGCAACTGAATTTCGGCAAACAAAACGGGGCATCGAATAGTCGGGAATGTCGCGAAAACTTACCGAGTCAAAAGCGTTTCGCTGTTTGCTGAAGGGAAAGTCTGATGTAGAACAAGTAGCAGAAGCATACATGCTCAAGAGGGATCACCCGAACTTCGAAGGCAACTGAAATTCGGCAGATCAGGCATCGAAGTCGGAATGTCGCGAAACTCATAAATCAAAGTGTTTCGTTTTTGCTGATGAAAGTCTGATGTAGAACAAGTTAGCAGAAGGCATACATGCTAAAGAGGGATCACCCGAAATTCAAAGGCAACTGAATTTCAGCTCAAAACGGGCATCGAAGTCGGAATACAGCGAAATCTTCACCGAGTCAAAGTGGTTTCGCTAGTTTGCGGATAAAAGTGTGATGGTAGAACAAGTAGCAGAAAGCATACGATGACATGAGGGATCACCCGAAAATTTCAAAGGCAACTGAATTTCGGCAAAACGGGGCATCGAAGTCGGAATGTCGCGAAACTTACCGAGTCAATGAATCATTTCGCGTTTGCGGATATGAAAGTCTGATGTAAAACAAGTAGCAGAAAGCATACATGCTCAGGAGGGATCACACGAAATTCAAAGGCAACTGTATTTCGGGGGCAAATCGGCGCATCGAAGTACAGGATTGTCGCGAAAACTCACTAAGTCAAAGTGTTATGTCCAGCATTGTTTGCGGATATGAAAGCTGATGTGTAGAACAAGTTAGCAGAAGCATACATGGTCATGAAGGGATCACCCGGAAATTCAAAGGCAACTGAATTTCGGCACAAAACGGGGCATCGAAGTGGGAATGTCGAGAAACTTTACCGCAGTCAATGAATTCATTGTTTGCGGAATGAAAAGTTCAGATGTAGAACAAGTAGCAGAAGCATACATGCTCAAGAGGGATCACCCGAAATTCAAAGGCAACTGAATTTCGGCCCAAAAACGGGTCATTAGAAGTCGGGAATGCAGCCAAGTCAAGAGTCAAAGCGTTTCGCCTGATTTGCGGAAGAAAGTCTGATGTTAGAACAAGTAGCAGAAGCATACCATGCTCAAGAGGGATCACCCGAAATTCAAAGGCAACTGAATTTCGGCAAATCAGGCATCGATGTCGGAATGTCGCGAAACTCACCTAGTCAAAGTGTTTCCGTTGTTTGCTGATGAAAAGTGTGATGTAAGAACAAGTAGCAGAAGCCATACATGCTAAAGAAGGGATCACCCCGAATTCAAAGGGCAACTGAATTTCAGCTAAAACGGGGCATGGAAGTCGGAATACAGCGAAACTCACCAAGTCAAAGCCTTTTGCGTTTTGCGGATGAAAGTGTGATGTTAGAACAAGTAGCAGAAGCATACATGTTCCTGAGGGATCACCCGAAATTCAAAGGCAACTGAAATTGCCGCAAAACGGGGCATCGAAGTCGTGAATTGTCGCGAGAATTTACCGAGTCAATGAATTCATTGTTGCGGTTGATAGTCATGATGTATAGAACAAAGTAGCAGAAGCATACATGCACATGAGGGATCAAGCGAAATTCAAAGGCAACTGAATTTCCGCAAAACGGGCATCCGGATCTGAGTCGGAATGTCTGCGTAACTTACCGAGTCAAATGATTCATTGTATGCGGATGTAAGTCTGATGTGAAACAAGTAGCACGAAAGCATACTATGCTCAAGAGGGATCACCAACCGAAATTCAAAGGCGAACTGAATTTCGGTCAAAACGGGCATCGAAGTCGGAATGTCGCGAAAACTTACCGAGTCAAAGCGTTTCGTGTTTGCGGAAAGAAAGGTGTGATGCTAGAATAAGTAGTAGAAGCATACAGGCTCAAGCGGTTCACCCGGAAAATTCAAAGGCAACTGAATTTCGGCAAATAGGGCATCGAAGTCGGAATGTCGCGAAACTCATAGTCAAAGTGTTTCGTGTTTGTGATGAAAGTTTTGATGTCGAACAATTATGCAGAAGCATACTTGCTCAAGAGGGATCTCCCGAAATTCAAAGGCAACTGAATATCAGCACAAAAACGGGCATCGAAGTCGGAATGCCG
>CM055362.1:23997335-24045596 GCA_029228515.1 Populus alba x Populus x berolinensis | reverse complement strand
GAGCATGTATGCTTCTGCTACTTGTTCTTACATCATACTTTCTTCCGCAAACGGCGAAACGCTTTGACTCGGTGAGTTTCGAGGCATTCCGACTTCGATGCCCGGTTGCCGAAATTCAGTTGCCTTTGAATTTCGGGTGATCCCTCTTCAGCATGTACTTCTGCTACTTGTTCTACATCATACTTTCTTCCGCAAACGGCGAAACGCTTTGACTCGGTGAGTTTCGAGGCATTCCGACTTCGATGCCCGGTTGCCGAAATTCAGTTGCCTTTGAATTTCGGGTGATCCCTCTTGAGCATGTTTGCTTTGCTACTTGTTCTACATCATACTTTCTTCCGCAAACGGCGAAACGCTTTGACTCGGTGAGTTTCGAGGCATTCGACTTCGATGCCCCGGTTGCTGAAATTCAGTTGCCTTTGAATTTCGGGTGATCCCTCTTGAGCATGTATGCTTCTGCTACTTGTTCTACATCATACTTTCTTCCGCAAACAGCGAAACGCTTTGACTCGGTGAGTTTCGAGGCATTCCGACTTCGATGGCCGATTGCCGAAATTCAGTTGCCTTTGAATTTCGGGTGAACCCTTACTCGGTGAGTTTCGAGGCATTCCGACTTCGATGCCCGGTTGCCGAAATTCAGTTGCCTTGCAATTTCGGGTGATCCCTCTTGAGCATGTATGCTTCTGCTACTTGTTCTACATCATACTTTCTTCCGCAAACGGCGAAACGCTTTGACTCGGTGAGTTTCGAGGCATTCCGACTTCGATGCCCCGGTTGCCGAAATTCAGTTGCCTTTGAATTTCGGGTGATCCCTCTGGAGCATGTATGCTTCTGCTCTTGTTCTACATCATACTTTCTTCGAAACGGCGAAACGCTTTGATCGGTGAGTTTCGAGGCATTCGGACTTCGATGCCCCGGTTGTCGAAATTCAGTTGCCTTTGCTTTCGGGTGATTCCGTCTTGAGCATGTATGCTTCTGCTACTTGTTCTACATCATACTTTCTTCCCAAACTGCGAAACGCTTTGACTCGGTGAGTTTCGCGCATTCCGACTTCGATGCCCCGGTTGCGGAAATTCAGTTGCCTTTGAATTTGGGTGATCCCTCTTGAGCATGTACGCTTCTGCTACTTGTTCTACATCATACTTTCTTCCGCAAACGGCGAAACGCTTTGACTCGGTGAGTTTCGAGGCATTCCGACTTCGATGCCCCGGTTGCCGAAATTCAGTTGCCTTTGAATTTCGGGTGATCCCTCTTGAGCATGTATGCTTCTGCTACTTGTTCTACATCATACTTTCTTCCGCAAACAGCGAAACGCTTTGACTCGGTGAGTTTCGAGGCATTCCGACTTCGATGCCCCGGTTGCCGAAATTCAGTTGCCTTTGAATTTCGGGTGAACCCTCTACTCGGTGGAGTTTCGAGGCATTCCGTCTTCGATGCCCGGTTGCCGAAATTCAGTTGCCTTTGCATTTCGGGTGATCCCTCTTGAGCATGTATGCTTTTGCTACTTGTTCTACATCATACTTTCTTCCGCAACGGCGAAACGCTTTGACTCGGTGAGTTTCGAGGCATTCCGACTTCGATGCCCCGGTTGCCGAAATTCAGTTGCCTTTGCATTTCGGGTGATCCTCTTGTTAGCATGTATGCTTCTGCTACTTGTTCTACATCATACTTTCTTCCGCAAACGGCGAAACGCTTTGACTCGTTTGAGTTTCGAGGCATTCCGACTTCGATGCCCGGTTGCCGAAATTCAGTTGCCTTTGCTTTTCGGTGATCCCTCTTGAGCATGTATGCTTCTGCTACTTGTTCTACATCATACTTTCTTCCGCAAACGGCGAAACGCTTTGACTCGGTGAGTTTCGAGGCATTCCGACTTCGATGCCCCGGTTGCCGAAATTCAGTTGCCTTTGAATTTCGGGTGATCCCTCTTGAGCATGTATGCTTCTGCTACTTGTTCTACATCATACTTTCTTCCGCAAACAGCGAAACGCTTTGACTCGTTGAGTTTCGAGGCATTCCGACTTCGATGCCCTGATTGCCGAAATTCAGTTGCCTTTGAATTTCGGGTGAACCCTCTACTCGGTGAGTTTCGAGGCATTCCGACTTCGATGCCCCGGTTGCCGAAATTCAGTTGCCTTTGCATTTCGGGTGATCCCTCTTGAGCATGTATGCTTCAGCTACTTGTTCTACATCATACTTTCTTCCGCAAACGGCGAAACGCTTTGACTCGGTGAGTTTCGAGGCATTCCGACTTCGATGCCTGCTTGCCGAAATTCAGTTGCCTTGAATTTGGCGTGAACCTCTACTCGGTGAGTTTCGAGGCATTCCGACTTCGATGCCCGGTTGCCGAAATTCAGTTGCCTTTGAATTTCGGTGATCCCTCTTGAGCATGTATGCTTCTGCTACTTGTTCTACATCATACTTTCTTCCGCAAACGGCGAAACGCTTTGACTCGGTGAGTTTCGAGGCATTCCGACTTCGATGCCCGGTTGCCGAAATTCAGTTGCCTTTGAATTTCGGGTGATCCCTCTGGAGCATGTATGCTTCTGCTACTTGTTTCACATACTTTCTTCCGCAAACGGCGAAACGCTTTGACTCGGTGAGTTTCGAGGCATTCGGACTTCGATGCCCCGGTTGTTGTTCCGAAATTCAGTTGCCTTTGCTTTCGGGTGATCCCTCTTGAGCATGTATGCTTCTGCTACTTGTTCTACATCATACTTTCTTCCGCAAACGGCGAACGCTTTGACTCGGTGAGTTTCGAGGCATTCCGACTTCGATGCCCGGTTGCCGAAATTCAGTTGCCTTTGAATTTCGGGTGATCCCTCTTGAGCATGTATGCTTCTGCTACTTGTTCTACATCATACTTTCTTCCGCAAACAGCGAAACGCTTTGACTCGGTGAGTTTCGGCCATTCCGACTTCGATGCCCCGGTTGCCGAAATTCAGTTGCCTTTGAATTTCGGGTGATCCCTCTTGAGCATGTATGCTTCTGCTACTTGTTCTACATCATACTTTCTTCCGCAAACAGCGAAACGCTTTGACTCGGTGAGTTTCGAGGCATTCGACTTCGATGGCCCTTATTGCCGAATATCAGTTGCCTTTGAATTTCTGGGTGAACCCTCCACTCGGTGAGTTTCGAGGCATTCCGACTTCGATGCCCCGGTTGCCGAAATTCAGTTGCCTTTGAATTTCGGGTGATCCTCTTGAGCATGTATGCTTCTGCTACTTGTTCTACATCATACTTTCTTCCGCAAACAGCGAAACGCTTTGACTCGGTGAGTTTCGAGGCATTCCGACTTCGATGGCCCCGTTTGCCGAAATTCAGTTGCCTTTGAATTTCGGGTGATCCTTACTCGGTGAGTTCGAGGCATTCGACTTCGATGCCCCGGTTGCGAATTCAGTTGCCTTTGATTTCGGGTGATCCCTCTTGAGCATGTATGCTTCTGCTACTTGTTCTACATCATACTTTCTTCCGCAAACGGCGAAACGCTTTGACTCGGTGAGTTTCGAGGCATTCCGACTTCGATTGCCCGGTTGCCGAAATTCAGTTGCCTTTGAATTTCGGGTGATCCTCTTGAGCATGTATGCTTCTGCTACTTGTTCTACATCATACTTTCTTCCGCAAACGGCGAAACGCTTTGACTCGGGAGTTTCGAGGCATTCCGACTTCGATGGCCCGATTGCCGAAATTCAGTTGCCTTGGAATTCGGGCGTGAAACCCTCTACTCGGTGAGTTTCGAGGCATTCCGACTTCGATGCCCGGTTGCCGAAATTCAGTTGCCTTTTGATTTTCGGGTGATCCCTCTTGAGCATGTATGCTTCTTGTACTTGTTCTACATCATACTTTCTTCCGCAAACGGCGAAACGCTTTGACTCGGTGAGTTTCGAGGCATTCCGACTTCGATGCCCCGGTTGCCGAAATTCAGTTGCCTTTGAATTTCGGGTGATCCCTCTTGAGCATGTATGCTTCTGCTACTTGTTCTACATCATACTTTCTTCCGCAAACAGCGAAACGCTTTGACTCGGTGAGTTTCGAGGCATTCAGACTTCGATGGCCCGATTGCCGAAATTTAGTTGCCTTTGAATTTCGGGTGAACCCTCTACTCGGTGAGTTTCGAGGCATTCCGTCTTCGATGCCCCTGTTGCTGAAATTCAGTTGCCTTTGCATTTCGGGTGATCCCTCTTGAGCATGTATGCTTCTGCTACTTGTTCTACATCATACTTTCTTCCGCAAACGGCGAAACGCTTTGACTTGGTGAGTTTCGCGGCATTCCGACTTCGATGCCCCGGTTGCCGAAATTCAGTTGCCTTTGAATTTCGGGTGATCCCTCTTGAGCATGTATGCTTCTGCTACTTGTTCTACATCATACTTTCTTCCGCAAACCGCGAAACGCTTTGACTCGGTGAGTTTCGAGGCATTCAGACTTCGATGGCCCGATTGCCGAAATTCAGTTGCCTTTGAATTTCGGGTGAACCCTCTACTCGGTGAGTTTCGAGGCATTCCGTCTTCGATGCCCCGGTTGCTGAAATTCAGTTGCCTTTGCATTTCGGGTGATCCCTCTTGAGCATGTATGCTTCTGCTACTTGTTCTACATCATACTTTCTTCCGCAAACGGCGAAACGCTTTGACTCGGTGAGTTTCGAGGCATTCCGACTTCGATGCCCCGGTTGCCGAAATTCAGTTGCCTTTGAATTTCGGGTGATCCCTCTTGAGCATGTATGCTTCTGCTACTTGTTCTACATCATACTTTCTTCCGCAAACGGCGAAACGCTTTGACTGGTGAGTTTCCGGCATTCCGACTTCGATGCCCCGGTTGCCGAAATTCAGTTGCCTTTGAATTTCGGGTGATCCCTCTTGAGCATGTATGCTTCTGCTACTTGTTCTACATCATACTTTCTTCCGCAAACGGCGAAACGCTTTGACTCGGTGAGTTTCGAGGCATTCCGACTTCGATGCCCCGGTTGCCGAAATTCAGTTGCCTTTGCATTTCGGGTGATCCCTCTTGAGCATGTATGCTTCTGCTACTTGTTCTACATCATACTTTCTTCCGCAAACGGCGAAACGCTTTGACTCGGTGAGTTTCGAGGCATTCCGACTTCGATGCCCCGGTTGCCGAAATTCAGTTGCCTTTGAATTTCGGGTGATCCCTCTTGAGCATGTATGCTTCTGCTACTTGTTCTACATCATACTTTCTTCCGCAAACAGCGAAACGCTTTGACTCGTTGAGTTTTGAGGCATTCCGACTTCGATGCCCTGATTTCCGAAATTCAGTTGCCTTTGAATTTCGGGTGAACCCTCTACTCGGTGAGTTTCGAGGCATTCCGACTTCGATGCCACGGTTGCCGAAATTCAGTTGCCTTTGCATTTCGGGTGATCCCTCTTGAACATGTATGCTTCTGCTACTTGTTCTACATCATACTTTCTTCCGCAAACGGCGAAACGCTTTGACTCGGTGAGTTTCGAGGCATTCGACTTCGATGTCCCGATTATGCCGAAATTTAGTCTTGCCTTTGAATTTTCGGGTGATCCGTCTTGAGCATGTATGCTTCTGCTACTTGTTCTAACTCAGACTTTCTTCACAAACGTCGAAACGCTTTGACTCTGTGAGTTTTCGCGGCATTCCGACTTCGATTCCTCGGTTTTGCTGAAATGCAGTTGCCTTTGAATTTCGAGTGATCCCTGTATGAGCATGTATGACTTCTGCTACTTGTTCTACATCATACTTTCTTCCCCAAACGGCGAAACGCTTGGACCCTCCCCCCCACCCTGGTGAGTTTTCGCGGCATTCCGACTTCCGATGCCCCGGATGCCCGAAATTTAGTTGCTTTTGAATATTCGTGTGATCCCTTCTATGAGCATGTGATGCTTCCTGCTACTTGTTCTACATCTTACTTTCTTCCGCAAACAGCGAAACGCTTTGACTCCGTGAGTTTCGCGGCATTCCGACTTCGATGCCTGGTTGCCGAAATTCAGTTGCCTGTGAATGTCGGGTGATCCTTCTTGAGCATGTATGCTTCTGCTACTTGTTTCTACTTCAGACTTTCATCTCCAAACGGCGAATCGCTTTGACTCGGTGAGTTGTCCGCGCATTCCGACTTCGATGCCCTTTTGAGCCGAAAATTCAGTTGCCTTTGAATATTCGGGTGCTCCCTCTTGAGCATTTATGCTTCTGCTACTTGTTCTACACCATACTTTCTTCCGCAAATGGCGAAACGCTTTGACTCCGTGAGTTTCGAGGCATTCCGACTTCGATGCCCGGTTGCCGAAATTCAGTTGCCTTTGAATTTCGGGTGAACCTCTACTCGGTGAGTTTCACGGCATTCCGACTTTGATGCCCCGGGTTGCCGAATTTCAGTTGCTTTTGAATTTCGGGTGATCCCTCTTGAGCATGTATGCTTTCTGCTACTTGTTCTAGCATCATAAATTCTTCCTCAAACGGCGAAACGCTTTGACTCCGTGAGTTTCGCGGCATTCCGACTATCGATGCCCGGTTGCCGAAATTCAGTTGCCTGTGAAATTCGGGTGATCCCTCTTGAGCACTGGTATAGCTTCTGCTACTTGTTCTACATAAGACACTTTCTTCCGCAAACGGCGAAACGCGTTGACTCGGTTGAGTTTCGTAGGGCATTCCAAATTCAGTGTCCCAGTTTCGAGCCCGAAATTCAGTTGCCTGTGAATTTCGGGTGATCCCTCTTGAGCATGTATGCTTCTGCTACTTGTTCTACATCATACTTTCTTCCGCAAACGGCGAAACGCTTTGACTCGGTGAGTTTCGCGGCATTCCGACTTCGATGCCCCGGTTGCCGAAATTCAGTTGCCTTTGAATTTCGGGTGATCCCTCTTGAGCATGTATGCTTCTGCTACTTGTTCTACATCATACTTTCTTCCGCAAACGGCGAAACGCTTTGACTCAGTGAGTTTCGAGGCATTCCGACTTCGATGCCCTGATTGCCGAAATTCAGTTGCCTTTGAATGTCGGGTGAACCCTCTACTCGGTGAGTTTCGAGGCATTCCGACTTCGATGCCCCGGTTGCTGAAATTCAGTTGCCTTTGCATTTCGGGTGATCCCTCTTGAGCATGTATGCTTCTGCTACTTGTTCTACATCATACTTTCTTCCGCAAACGGCGAAACGCTTTGACTCGGTGAGTTTCGAGGCATTCCGACTTCGATGCCCCGGTTGCCGAAATTCAGTTGCCTTTGAATTTCGGGTGATCCCTCTTGAGCATGTATGCTTCTGCTACTTGTTCTACATCATACTTTCTTCCGCAAACGGCGAAACGCTTTGACTCGGTGAGTTTCGCGGCATTCCGACTTCGATGCCCCGGTTGCCGAAATTCAGTTGCCTTTGAATTTCGGGTGATCCCTCTTGAGCATGTATGCTTCTGCTACTTGTTCTACATCATACTTTCTTCCGCAAACGGCGAAACGCTTTGACTCGGTGAGTTTCGAGGCATTCCGACTTCGATGCCCCGGTTGCCGAAATTCAGTTGCCTTTGAATTTCGGGTGATCCCTCTTGAGCATGTATGCTTCTGCTACTTGTTCTACATCATACTTTCTTCCGCAAACGGCGAAACGCTTTGACTCGGTGAGTTTCGAGGCATTCCGACTTCGATGCCCCGGTTGCTGAAATTCAGTTGCCTTTGAATTTCGGGTGATCCCTCTTGAGCATGTATGCTTCTGCTACTTGTTCTACATCATACTTTCTTCCGCAAACAGCGAAACGCTTTGACTCATTGAGTTTTGAGGCATTCCGACTTCGATGCCCTGATTTCCGAAATTCAGTTGCCTTTGAATTTCGGGTGAACCCTCAACTCAGTGAGTTTCGAGGCATTCCGACTTCGATGCCCCGGATGGCCGAAATTCCGTTGCCTTTGAATTTATGGGGGGGGTGATCCCTCTTGAGACATGTATGCTTCTGCGACTTGTTCTACATCATACTTTCTTCAGCAAATGGCGAAACGCTTTGACTCGGTGAGTTTCCGTGGCATTCCGACTTTGATGCCCCGGTTGCCGAAATTGCAAGTTTGCCTTTGAATTTCGGGTGAACCCTCTTGAGCATGTATGCTTCTGCTACTTGTTCTACATCATACTTTCTTCCGCCAACGGCGAAAAGCTTTGACGCCGGTGACTTTCGCGGCATTCCGAGTTTCGCTCCCCCGTTGCCGAAATTCAGTTTGCTTTGCTTTCCGGGTGATTCCCTCTTGAAGCATGTATGCTTCTGCTACTTGTTTTACATCCATACCGTCTTCCGCAAACGGCGAAACGCTTTGACTCGGTGAGTTTCGAGGCATTCCGAGTTTAGATGCCCAGGTTGCCGAAATTCAGTTGCCTTTGAATTTCGGGTGATCCCTCTTGAGCATGTATGCTTCTGCTACTTGTTCTACATCATACTTTCTTCCGCAAACGGCGAAACGCTTTGACTCGGTGAGTTTCGAGGCATTCCGACTATGATGCCCCGGTTGCCGAAATTCAGTTGCCTTTGAATTTCGGGTGATCCCTCTTGAGCATGTATGCTTCTGCTACTTGTTCTACATCATACTTTCTTCCGCAAACGGCGAAACGCTTTGACTCGGTGAGTTTCGAGGCATTCCGACTTCGATGCCCCGGTTGCCGAAATTCAGTTGCCTTTGAATTTCGGGTGATCCCTCTTGAGCATGTATGCTTCTGCTACTTGTTCTACATCATACTTTCTTCCGCAAACAGCGAAACGCTTTGACTCGGTGAGTTTCGAGGCATTCCGACTTCGATGCCCCGGTTGCCGAAATTCAGTTGCCTTTGAATTTCGGGTGAACCCTCTACTCGGTGAGTTTCGAGGCATTCCGTCTTCGATGCCCCGGTTGCCGAAATTCAGTTGCCTTTGCATTTCGGGTGATCCCTCTTGAGCATGTATGCTTCTGCTACTTGTTCTACATCATACTTTCTTCCGCAAACGGCGAAACGCTTTGACTCGGTGAGTTTCGAGGCATTCCGACTTCGATGCCCCGGTTGCCGAAATTCAGTTGCCTTTGAATTTCGGGTGATCCCTCTTGAGCATGTATGCTTCTGCTACTTGTTCTACATCATACTTTCTTCCGCAAACGGCGAAACGCTTTGACTCGGTGAGTTTCGAGGCATTCCGACTTCGATGCCCCGGTTGCCGAAATTCAGTTGCCTTTGAATTTCGGGTGATCCCTCTTGAGCATGTATGCTTCTGCTACTTGTTCTACATCATACTTTCTTCCGCAAACGGCGAAACGCTTTGACTCGGTGAGTTTCGAGGCATTCCGACTTCGATGCCCCGGTTGCCGAAATTCAGTTGCCTTTGAATTTCGGGTGATCCCTCTTGAGCATGTATGCTTCTGCTACTTGTTCTACATCATACTTTCTTCCGCAAACGGCGAAACGCTTTGACTCGGTGAGTTTCGAGGCATTCCGACTTCGATGCCCCGGTTGCCGAAATTCAGTTGCCTTTGAATTTCGGGTGATCCCTCTTGAGCATGTATGCTTCTGCTACTTGTTCTACATCATACTTTCTTCCGCAAACGGCGAAACGCTTTGACTCGGTGAGTTTCGAGGCATTCCGACTTCGATGCCCGGTTGCCGAAATTCAGTTGCCTTTGAATTTCGGGTGATCCCTCTTGAGCATGTATGCTTCTGCTACTTGTTCTACATCATACTTTCTTCCGCAAACGGCGAAACGCTTTGACTCGGTGAGTTTCGAGGCATTCCGACTTCGATGCCCCGGTTGCCGAAATTCAGTTGCCTTTGAATTTCGGGTGATCCCTCTTGAGCATGTATGCTTCTGCTACTTGTTCTACATCATACTTTCTTCCGCAAACGGCGAAACGCTTTGACTCGGTGAGTTTCGAGGCATTCCGACTTCGATGCCCCGGTTGCCGAAATTCAGTTGCCTTTGAATTTCGGGTGATCCCTCTTGAGCATGTATGCTTCTGCTACTTGTTCTACATCATACTTTCTTCCGCAAACAGCGAAACGCTTTGACTCGTTGAGTTTTGAGGCATTCCGACTTCGATGCCCTGATTTCCGAAATTCAGTTGCCTTTGAATTTCGGGTGAACCCTCAACTCAGTGAGTTTCGAGGCATTCCGACTTCGATGCCCCGGTTGCCGAAATTCAGTTGCCTTTGAATTTCGGGTGATCCCTCTTGAGCATGTATGCTTCTGCTACTTGTTCTACATCATACTTTCTTCCGCAAACGGCGAAACGCTTTGACTCGGTGAGTTTCGAGGCATTCCGACTTCGATGTCCCGGTTGCCGAAATTCAGTTGCCTTTGAATTTCGGGTGATCCCTCTTGAGCATGTATGCTTCTGCTACTTGTTCTACATCATACTTTCTTCCGCAAACGGCGAAACGCTTTGACTCGGTGAGTTTCGAGGCATTCCGACTTCGATGCCCCGGTTGCCGAAATTCAGTTGCCTTTGAATTTCGGGTGATCCCTCTTGAGCATGTATGCTTCTGCTACTTGTTCTACATCATACTTTCTTCCGCAAACTGCGAAACGCTTTGACTCGATGAGTTTCGAGGCATTCCGACTTCGATGCCCCGGTTGCCGAAATTCAGTTGCCTTTGAATTTCGGGTGATCGCTCTTGAGCATGTATGCTTCTTCTACTTGTTCTACATCATACTTTCTTCCGCAAACGGAGAAACGCTTTGACTCGGTGAGTTTCGAGGCATTCCGACTTCGTTGCCTCGGTTGCCGAAATTCAGTTGCCTTTGAATTTCGGGTGATTCCTCTTGAGCATGTATGCTTCTGCTCCTTGTTCTACATCATACTTTCATCCGCAAACAGCGAAACGCTTTGACTCGGTGAGTTTCGAGGCATTCCGACTTCGATGCCCCGGTTGCCGAAATTCAGTTGCCTTTGAATTTCGGGTGAACCCTCTACTCCGTGAGTTTCGAGGCATTCCGTCTTCGATGCCCTAGTTGCCGAAATTCAGTTGCCTTTGCATTTCGGGTGATCCCTCTTGAGCATGTATGCTTCTGCTACTTGTTCTACATCATACTTTCTTCCGCAAACGGCGAAACGCTTTGACTCGGTGAGTTTCGAGGCATTCCGACTTCGATGCCCCGGTTGCCGAAATTCAGTTGCCTTTGAATTTCGGGTGATCCCTCTTGAGCATGTATGCTTCTGCTACTTGTTCTACATCATACTTTCTTCCGCAAACGGCGAAACGCTTTGACTCGGTGAGTTTCGAGGCATTCCGACTTCGATGCCCCGGTTGCCGAAATTCAGTTGCCTTTGCATTTCGGGTGATCCCTCTTGAGCATGTATGCTTCTGCTACTTGTTGTACATCATACTTTCTTCCGCAAACGGCGAAACGCTTTGACTCGGTGAGTTTCGAGCCATTCCGACTTCGATGCCCCGGTTGCCGAAATTCAGTTGCCTTTGAATTTCGGGTGATCCCTCTTGAGCATGTATGCTTCTGCTACTTGTTCTACATCATACTTTCTTCCGCAAACAGCGAAACGCTTTGACTCGTTGAGTTTCGAGGCATTCCGACTTCGATGCCCTGATTGCCGAAATTCAGTTGCCTTTGAATTTCGGGTGAACCCTCAACTCGGTGAGTTTCGAGGCATTCCGACTTCGATGCCCCGGTTGCCGAAATACAGTTGCCTTAGCATTTCGGGTGATCCCTCTTGAGCATGTATGCTTCTGCTACTTGTTCTACATCATACTTTCTTCCGCAAACAGCGAAACGCTTTGACTCGTTGAGTTTTGAGGCATTCCGACTTCGATGCCCTGCTTTCCGAAATTCAGTTGCCTTTGAATTTCGGGTGAACCCTCTACTCGGTGAGTTTCGAGGCATTCCGACTTCGATGCCACGGTTGCCGAAATTCAGTTGCCTTTGAATTTCGGGTGATCCCTCTTGAGCATGTATGCTTCTGCTACTTGTTCTACATCATACTTTCTTCCGCAAACGGCGAAACGCTTTGACTCGGTGAGTTTCGAGGCATTCCGACTTCGATGCCCTGATTGCCGAAATTCAGTTGCCTTTGAATTTCGGGTGAACCCTCTACTCGGTGAGTTTCGAGGCATTCCGTCTTCGATGCCCCGGTTGCCGAAATTCAGTTGCCTTTGCATTTCGGGTGATCCCTCTTGAGCATGTATGCTTCTGCTACTTGTTCTACATCATACTTTCTTCCGCAAACGGCGAAACGCTTTGACTCGGTGAGTTTCGAGGCATTCCGACTTCGATGCCCCGGTTGCCGAAATTCAGTTGCCTTTGAATTTCGGGTGATCCCTCTTGAGCATGTATGCTTCTGCTACTTGTTCTACATCATACTTTCTTCCGCAAACGGCGAAACGCTTTGACTCGGTGAGTTTCGAGGCATTCCGACTTCGATGCCCCGGTTGCCGAAATTCAGTTGCCTTTGAATTTCGGGTGATCCCTCTTGAGCATGTATGCTTCTGCTACTTGTTCTACATCATACTTTCTTCCGCAAACGGCGAAACGCTTTGACTCGGTGAGTTTCGAGGCATTCCGACTTCGATGCCCCGGTTGCCGAAATTCAGTTGCCTTTGAATTTCGGGTGATCCCTCTTGAGCATGTATGCTTCTGCTACTTGTTCTACATCATACTTTCTTCCGCAAGCGGCAAAACGCTTTGACTCGGTGAGTTTCGAGGCATTCCGACTTCGATGCCCCGGTTGCCGAAATTCAGTTGCCTTTGAATTTCGGGTGATCCCTCTTGAGCATGTATGCTTCTGCTACTTGTTCTACATCATACTTTCTTCCGCAAACAGCGAAACGCTTTGACTCGGTGAGTTTCGAGGCATTCCGACTTCGATGCCCTGATTGCCGAAATTCAGTTGCCTTTGAATTTCAGGTGAACCCTCTACTCGGTGAGTTTTGAGGCATTCCGTCTTCGATGCCCCGGTTGACGAAATTCAGTTGCCTTTGCATTTCGGGTGATCCCTCTTGAGCATGTATGCTTCTGCTACTTGTTCTACATCATACTTTCTTCCGCAAACGGCGAAACGCTTTGACTCGGTGAGTTTCGAGGCATTCCGACTTCGATGCCTCGGTTGCCGAAATTCAGTTGCCTTTGAATTTCGGGTGATCCCTCTTGAGCATGTATGCTTCTGCTACTTGTTCTACATCATACTTTCTTCCGCAAACGGCGAAACGCTTTGACTCGGTGAGTTTCGAGGCATTCCGACTTCGATGTCCCGGTTGCCGAAATTCAGTTGCCTTTGAATTTCGGGTGATCCCTCTTGAGCATGTATGCTTCTGCTACTTGTTCTACATCATACTTTCTTCCGCAAACGGCGAAACGCTTTGACTCGGTGAGTTTCGCGGCATTCCGACTTCGATGCCCCGGTTGCCGAAATTCAGTTGCCTTTGAATTTCGGGTGATCCCTCTTGAGCATGTATGCTTCTGCTACTTGTTCTACATCATACTTTCTTCCGCAAACGGCGAAACGCTTTGACTCGGTGAGTTTCGAGGCATTCCGACTTCGATGCCCCGGTTGCCGAAATTCAGTTGCCTTTGAATTTCGGGTGATCCCTCTTGAGCATGTATGCTTCTGCTACTTGTTCTACATCATACTTTCTTCCGCAAACGGCGAAACGCTTTGACTCGGTGAGTTTCGAGGCATTCCGACTTCGATGCCCCGGTTGCCGAAATTCAGTTGCCTTTGAATTTCGGGTGATCCCTCTTGAGCATGTATGCTTCTGCTACTTGTTCTACATCATACTTTCTTCCGCAAACAGCGAAACGCTTTGACTCGGTGAGTTTCGAGGCATTCCGCCTTCGATGGCCCGTTTGCCGAAATTCAGTTGCCTTTGAATTTCAGGTGAACCCTCTACTCGGTGAGTTTCGAGGCATTCCGTCTTCGATGCCCCGGTTGCCGAAATTCAGTTGCCTTTGCATTTCGGGTGATCCCTCTTGAGCATGTATGCTTCTGCTACTTGTTCTACATCATACTTTCTTCCGCAAACGGCGAAACGCTTTGACTCGGTGAGTTTCGAGGCATTCCGACTTCGATGCCCCGGTTGCCGAAATTCAGTTGCCTTTGAATTTCGGGTGATCCCTCTTGAGCATGTATGCTTCTGCTACTTGTTCTACATCATACTTTCTTCCGCAAACAGCGAAACGCTTTGACTCGTTGAGTTTTGAGGCATTCCGACTTCGATGCCCTGATTTCTGAAATTCAGTTGCCTTTGAATTTCAGGTGAACCCTCAACTCAGTGAGTTTCGAGGCATTCCGACTTCGATGCCGCGGTTGCCGAAATTCAGTTGCCTATGCTTTTCGGGTGATCCGTCTGGAGCATGTATGCTTCTGCTACTTGTTCTACATCATACTTTCTTCCGCAAACGGCGAAACGCTTTGACTCGGTGAGTTTCGAGGCATTCCGACTTCGATGTCCCGGTTGCCGAAATTCAGTTGCCTTTGAATTTCGGGTGATCCCTCTTGAGCATGTATGCTTCTGCTACTTGTTCTACATCATACTTTCTTCCGCAAACGGCGAAACGCTTTGACTCGGTGAGTTTCGAGGCATTCCGACTTCGATGCCCCGGTTGCCGAAATTCAGTTGCCTTTGAATTTCGGGTGATCCCTCTTGAGCATGTATGCTTCTGCTACTTGTTCTACATCATACTTTCTTCCGCAAACGGCGAAACGCTTTGACTCGGTGAGTTTCGCGGCATTCCGACTTCGATGCCCCGGTTGCCGAAATTCAGTTGCCTTTGAATTTCGGGTGATCCCTCTTGAGCATGTATGCTTCTGCTACTTGTTCTACATCATACTTTCTTCCGCAAACGGCGAAACGCTTTGACTCGGTGAGTTTCGAGGCATTCCGACTTCGATGCCCCGGTTGCCGAAATTCAGTTGCCTTTGAATTTCGGGTGATCCCTCTTGAGCATGTATGCTTCTGCTACTTGTTCTACATCATACTTTCTTCCGCAAACGGCGAAACGCTTTGACTCGGTGAGTTTCGAGGCATTCCGACTTCGATGCCCCGGTTGCCGAAATTCAGTTGCCTTTGAATTTCGGGTGATCCCTCTTGAGCATGTATGCTTCTGCTACTTGTTCTACATCATACTTTCTTCCGCAAACAGCGAAACGCTTTGACTCGGTGAGTTTCGAGGCATTCCGACTTCGATGCCCCGGTTGCCGAAATTCAGTTGCCTTTGAATTTCGGGTGAACCCTCTACTCGTGAGTTTCGAGGCATTCCGACTTCGATGCTCCTAGTTGCCGAAATTCAGTTGCTCTTTGCATTTCGGGTGATCCCTCTTGAGCCGTATGCTTCTGTTACTTGTTCTACATCTTACTTTCTTCGCCCAAACGGCGAAACGCTTTGACTCGGAGGAGTTTCGCGGGCATTCCGACTTCGATGCCCCGGTTGCCGAAATTCAGTTGCCTTTTGCATTTTGGGTGGGGGATCCTCCCTTGAGCTTGTATGGTTCAGCAACTTGTTCTACATCATTAGTTCTTCCGCAAACAGCGAAACGCTTTGACGCGTTGAGTTTCGAGGCATTCCGTCTTTGGATGCCCCGGTTGCCGGAATTCAGTTGCCTTTTTGCATTTCGGGAGATTCCCTCTTGAGCATGTATGCTTCAGCTACTTGTTGTACATCATACTTTCTTCCGCAAACGGCGAAACGCTTTGACTCGGTGAGTTTCGAGCCATTCCGTCTTCGATGCCCCGGTTGCCGCAATTCAGTTGCTTTTGAATTTCGGGTGATCCCTTCTTGAGCATGTATGCTTCTGCTACTTGTTCTACATCATACTTTCTTCCGCAAACAGCGAAACGCTTTGACTCGATGACGTTCTCGAGGCATTCCGACTTCGATGCCCTGATTGCCGAAATTTCAGTTGCTTTCGAATTTTCGGTGAACCCTCAACTCGGTGAGTTTCGACGGGCATTCCGACCTTCTAATGCCCGGGTTGCCGAAATTCAGTTGCTCTTAGTATTTCGGGTGATCCCTCTTGTGCATTGTATGCTCTTGCTACTTGTTTCTACATCATATTTTCTTCCGCAAACAGCGAAACGCTTTGGACTCGTTGTGTTTTGAGGCCTTCCGACTTCGATGCCCTGCTTTCCGGAAATTCAGTTGCCTTTTGAATTTCGGGTGAACCCTCTACTCGGGTGAGGTTTCGCGGCATTCCGACCTTCGATGCCACGGTTGCCGAAATTCAGTTGCCTTTGCATTTCGGGTTGATCCCTCTTGAAATGTATGCTCTCTGCCTCGTGTTCTACGTTAAACTTTCTTCCGCAAACGGCGAAACGCTTTGACTCGGTGGAGTTTCGAGGCATTCAGACTTCGAAGTCCCGGTTGTCGAAATATTCAGTCTGCCTATGCTTTATCGGGTGATCCGTCTGGAGCATGTATGCTTCTGCTACTTGTTCTACATCATACTTTCTTCCGCAAACAGCGAAACGCTTTGGACTCGGTGAGTTTCGAGGCATTCGGACTTCGAGAGTCTCGGTTTGTCGGAAATCAGTATTGCCTATGCTTTCGGATCATCCGTATGGAGCTTGTATGCTTCTGGTACTTGTTCTACATCATACTTTTCTTCACAAACTTTACGAAACGCTTTGGACTGGGTGGAGTTTCGCGGCATTCCGACTTCGATACCCCGGTTTGCCGAAATTCAGTTGCCTTTGAAATTTAGGGGTGATCCCTCTTCAGGTGTACGCTTCTGGCTACTTGTTCTACATCTATACTTTCTTCAGCAAACGGCGAAACGCTGTGGACTCTTCCCCTTTCCCCCCCCCCTTCCTCCTGATGAGTTTTGAGGCATTCCGACTTCGATGCACGGTTGCCGAACTTCAGTTGCCTAAATGAATTTCGGGTGATCCCTCTTGAGCATGTAAGCTTCTACTACTTGTTCTACATCCTAATTTCCATCCGCAAACGGCCGAAACGCTTTGACTCGGTGAGTTTCGAGGCATTCCGACTTCGTTGCCCCGGTTGCCGAAATTCAGTTGCCTTTCAATTTCGGGTGATCCCTCTTGAGCAATTATGATTCAGCTACTTGTTCTACATCCATACTTTCTTCCGCAAACAGCGAAACGCTTTGACTCGGTGAGTTTCGAGGCATTCCGACTTTCGATTTGCCCCGGTAGCCGAAATTCAGTTGCCTTTGAATTTCGGTGTGAACCCTCTACTCGGTGAGTTTCGAGGCATTTCGTCCTTCGATGCCCCGGTTGCCGAAAATTCAGTTGCCTTTGCATTTCGGGTGTTCCCTCTTGAGCAAAGAATGCTTATGCTACTTGTTCTAATCATTATACTTTTCTTCCGCAAACAACGAAACGCTTTTGACTCGGTGATTTTCGAAGCCATTCCGAGCTTCGATGCCTCGGTTGCCGAAACTTCAGTTGCCTTTTGAATTTGGGAGTGAACCCTCTACTCAGTGAGTTTCGAGGCATTCCGACTTCGATGCCCCGTTTGCCGAAATTCAGTTGCCTTTGAATTTCGGTAGTGATCCCTCATTGAGCATGTATGCTTCCAGCTCACTTGTTCTACATCCATTACTTTCTTCCGCAAACGGACGAAACGCTTTTGACTCGATGAGTTTCGAGGGCCATTTCGACTTGGATGCCACCGGTTTGCCGAAAATTCAGTTGCATTTGAATTTCGGAGTGATCCCTCCTTGAGCATTTATATGCTTCTTTCTACTTGCTCTACATCATACTTTCTTCCGCAAACGGCGAAACGCTCTTAATGACATCGAGTGAGTTTTCGAGGCATTCCAACTTCGATATGCCTCTCGGGGTTGCCGAAATTTTGAGTTGCCTTTGAATTTCGGGTGATCCCTCTTGAGCATGTATGCTTCTTCTACTTGTTTTTCTACATCATACTTTCTTCCGCAAACAGTTTGAAAACGCTTTGACTCGTGTGAGTTTTCGAGGCATTCCGCCTTCGATTGGCCCGTTTGCCGATATTCAGGTGCCTTTGAATTTCAGGTGAAACCCTTTACTCGGTGAGTTTCGAGGCATTCCGTCTTCGATGCCCCGGTTGCCGAAATTCAGTTGCCCCTTTGCATTTCGGGTGATTCCCTCTTGAGCATGTATAGCTTCTCGCTACTTGTTCTACATCATACTTTCTTCCGCAAAAAACGGGCGAAACGCTTTGACTCGGTGAGTTTCGAGGCATTCCTGACTTCGATGCCCCGGTTGCCGAAATTCAGTTGCCTTTGAATTTCCGGGGTGGCTCCCTCTTGAGCATGTATGCTTCTTCTACTTGTTCTACATCATACTTTCTTCCGGCAAACAGCGAATCGCTTTTGACTCGGTGATTTTCGAGGCATTCCGCCTTCGATGGCCCGTTTGCCGAACATTCAGTTGCCTTTGAAATTCAGGTGCACCCTCTACTCGGTGAGTAGTTTCGAGGCATTCTGTCTTCGTTATGCCCCAGTTGCCGAAATTCAGTTGCCTTTGCATTTCGGGTTGATCCCTCTTGAGGCATGTATGCTTCTGCTACTGATCTACAATCTTACTTTCTTTTCGCAAACGGCGAAACGCTTGGACTCGGTGACGTTTCGAGGCATTCGGACTTCCGATTGCCCTCGGAGGTGTTTGCCGAAATTCAGTTTGCCTTTGCATTTCGGGTGATTCCATCTTTCAGCATGTATGCTTCTGCTACTTGTTGTACATCATAGTTTCTTCCGCAAAACGGCGAAACACTCTTGACATTGGTGAGTTTTCGCGGCCATTCCGAACTTCGATGCCCCAGTTGCCGAAATTCAGTTGCCTGATGAATTGTCGGGTGATCCCTCGATAAGAATGTATGCTTCTGCTACTTTTTCTTTTTACAAATCATACTTTTTCCTTCCGCAAACGGCGAAACGCTTTGACTCGGCGGAGTTTCGAGGTTTATCGCCGTCGATGGCCCGATTGCCGAAATTCGACTGCCTTTCAATTTCGGAGTGGAACCCTCTAACTCGGTGAGTCAAGTTTCGAGGCATTCCGACTTTGATGCCCCGGTTAACCGAAATTCAGTTGCCTCTTGAATTTCGGGTTGATCCTCCTTGAGCATGTATGCTTCTTTCTCACTTGTTCTACATCATACTTTCTTCCTCAAACAGCGAAACGCTTTGACTCGTTGAGTTTTAGTTTCGAGGCATTCCGACTTCGATTTGCCTTGATTGGCCGAAAATTCTGTTAGTTTGCCTTTGAATTTCGGGTGAACCCTCAACTCGGTGAGTTTCGAGGCAATTCCGACTTCGATGCCCCGGTTGCGAAATACAGTTGCCTTTAAGCATTTCGGCGATGATCCCTCTTTGAGGCTTTTATGCTTCTGCTACTTGTCTATCTGCATCATACTTTCTTCCGCAAAACAGCGGAAACGCTTGGGACTCGTTTGAGTGTCGACGGCGATTCCGACTTCGATGCCCTGATTGACGAAAATTCAGTTTGCCTTTGGAATTTCGGGTGAACCCTCAACTCGGGTGGAGTTTCGAGGCATTCCGACCTTCGATGGCCCCGGTTGCCGGAAATACAGTAGCCGTTTAGCATTTCGGGTGATCCCTCTTGAGCATGTATGCTTTATTCTTGACTACTTGTTCATACATCGATACTTTCTTTCCGGCAAACAGCGAAACGCTTTGGACTCGGTGAATTTCGAGGTTATTCCGACTTCGATGGCCCAGATTGTCGAAATTCAGTTCTTTTTTTTTTTTTTTAAGTTGGCCTTTTGAATTTCGGGTGAATCCCTCTACTCGGTGAGTTTCGAGGCATTTCCGACTTTGATGCCTCCGGTGGTTGCCGAAATTCAGTTGCACCTTTGAATTTCGAGGTGATCCCTCTTGAGCATGTGTATGACTTCTTCTACTTGTTCTACATCATTACTTTCTTCCGCAAACGGCGAAAGACGCTTGGACTCGTGTGAGTTTCGAGGCATTCCGACTTCGATGCCCCGGTTGACCGAAATACAGTTGCCTTTTGAATTTCCGGTGTGATCCCTCATTGAGCATGTATGCGCTTCTGCTACTTGTTCTACATCATACTTTCCTTCCGCAAAACAGCGTAACGCTTTGGACTCGGGTGAGTTTCGAGGCATTCCGCCTTCGATGGCCACGCTTGCCGAAATTCAGTTGCCTTTGAATTTCAGGTGACACCTCTCTACTCGGTGAGTTTCGAGGCATTCCGTACTTCGATGCCCCGGTTGGCTGAAATTCAGTTGCCTTTGCCATTTCGGGTGATCCCTTCTTGAGCATGTCATGCTTCTGCTACTTCGTTCTACATCATACTTTCTTCCTGCAAACGGCGAAACGCTTTGACTTCGGTGAGTTTCGAGGCATTCCGACTTCGGATGCCCCGGGTTCGCCCGAAATTCAGTTGCCTGTTGAATTTCGGGTGTGATCCCTCTTGGAGCATGTATGCTTTCTGCTACTTGTTCTACCATCATACTTTCTTCCGCAAACGGCGAAATCGTTTTTTGACTCGAGTGAGTTTCGAGGCTTTCCGGGACTTCGATGCCCCGGGTTGCCGAAATTCAGTTGCCTTTTGACATTTTCGGGTGATCCCCTCTTGAGCATGTAAGCTTCTGCTACTTGTTTCTACATCATTACTTTCTTCCGCAAACAGCGAAAACGCTATTGACTCGGTGAGGTTTCGAGGCATTCCGCCTTCGATGGCCCGCTTTGCCCGAAATTCAGGTTGCCTTTGAATTATCAGGGTGAACCCTCTACTCGGTGAGTTGTTCGAGGCATTTCGTTCTTCGATGGCCCCGGTTGCCGAAATTCAGTTGCCTATTGAATTTTCGGGGTGATCCTCTTGAGCATGTATGCCTTCTGCTACTTGTCTCTACATCATACTTTCTTCCGCAAAACAACGAATACGCTTTGGAACTCGGTGAGTTAGTTTCGAGCCCCAATTCCGACTTCGATGGCCACCGGTTGCCGAAATTCAGTTGCCTTTGAATTTCGGCCGGTGTGAACCCTCTACTCAGTGGAGTTTCGAGGCATTCCGACTTCGATGGCCCCGGTTGCCGAAATTCAGGTTGCCTTTGAATTTCGGGTGATCCCTCTTGAGCATGTATGCTTCATAGCTACTTGTTTCTCACATCTTACTTTCTTCCGCAAACGGCGAAACGCTTTGAACTCGATGAGTTTCGAGGCATTTCGACTGGATGCCCGGTTGCCGAAATTCAGTTGCCTTTGAATTTCGGCGTGATCCCTCCTTGAGCATTTATGCTTCTATCTTACTTGTTCTACATCATACTTTCTTCCGCAAACGGCGAAAACGCTTTGACACCGGGTGAGTTTCGAGGCATTCCAACTTCTGATGCCCCGGTTTGCCCGAAATTCAGTTGCCTTTGAATTTCGGAGTGATCCCTCTTGAGCATGTAATGCTTTTGCTACTTGTTCTACATCATACTTTCTTCGCAAACAGTGTGACAATGAAACGCTTTGACTCGGTGAGTTTTCGGAGGCATTCGCCTTCGATGGGCCCGTTTGCCCGAAATTCAGTTGCCTTTGAATTTCAGGTGAAACCCTCTACTCGGTTGAGTTTCGAGGCATTCCGTCTTCGGATGCCCCGGTTGCCGAAATTCAGTTGCCTTTTGCATTTCGGGGTGATCCCTCTTGAGCATGTATGCTTCTGCCTACTTGCTTCCTAATCATCTATACTCTTCTTCCGCAACGGCGAAACGCTTTGACTCGGTTGAGTTTCGAGGCATTCCAAACTTCGATGCCCCGGGTTTGCCGAAATTCAGTTGCCTTTGAATTTCAGGGTGTATTCCCTCTTGGGAGCATGTATGCATTCTTTCTACTTTGTTCTACATTCATACTTTCTTCCGCACAAACAGCGGAACACGCTTTGACTCGTTGAGATTTCGAGGCATTTCCGACTTCGATGCCCTGATTGCCGAAATTTCAGTTGGGCCTTTGAATTTCGGAGTGAACCTCCTACTCGGTGGAGTTTCGAGGCATTCCGTCTTCGATGCCCCGGTTTGCTCGAAATCTTCAGTTGCCTTTGCATTACGGGTGATCCCTCTTGAGCATGTATGCTTAGCTACTTGTTGTACATCATACTTTCTTCCGCAAACGGCGAAAACGCCTTGTGACCTCGGTGAGTTTCGAGGCCATTCCTGACTTCGTATGCACCGGTTGCCGAAATTCAGTTGCCTTTGAATTTCGGGTGATCCCTCTTGAGCATGTATGCTTGCTGCTACTTGTTCTACATCATTACTTTCTTCCGCAAACAGCGAAACGCTTTGACTCGTTTGAGTTTCGAGGCATTCCGATCTTCGATGCCCCTTGATTGCCGAAATTCAGTTGCCTTTTGAATTTTCGGGTGAACCCTCAAACTCGGTGCGGTTTCGAGGCATTCCGACTTCGATGCCCCGGTTGCCGAAATACAGTCTGCCTTAGTATTTCGGGTGATCCGTTCTTTGAGCAATGTATGCTTCTGCTAATTGTTGTACATAATAGTTTTCTTCCGCAAACGGGCGGAAACGCTTTGATTTGGTGAGTTTCCGGCATTTCGACTTCGATTGCCTCTCGTGGTTTGCCGCAATTCAAGTTGCCTATTGAATTTCGGGTGATCCCTCGTAAGCAATGTACGGCTTCTGCGGGGGGGGATACTTGTTCTACATCATACTTTCTTCCGCAAACAGCGAAACGCTTTGACTCGGCGAGTTCTCGAGGTATTCCGACTTCGATGGCCTCCCGGATTGCCGAAATTCAGTTGCCTTTGAATTTCGGGTGTGAACCCTCTACTCGGTTGAGTTTCGAGGCATTCCGACCTTGATTGCCCCGGTTGCCGAAATTCAGTTGCCTTTGAATTTCGCGGTGATTCCCTCTTGAGCATGTATGCTTCTTCTACTTGTTCTACATCATACTTTCTTCCGCTAAACGGCCGAACAACGCTTTGACTCGCGGTGGGAGTTTCGAGGGCATTCCGACTTTCGATGCCCCTGGTTGCCGAAATTCAGTTGCTTTGAATTTCGGGATGATTCCTCTTGAGCATGTATGGCTTCTGTACTTGTTCTACATCATTACTTTCTTCCGCATAACAGCGAAACCTGCTTTGACTCGGTGGCGAGTTTCGAGGCATTCCGTCTTTCGATGGCCCGTCTTGCCGAAATTCAGTTGTCCTTCTTGAATTTCAGCGTGAACCCTCTACTCGGTGAGTTTCGAGGCCATTCCGTCTTTCGATGCCCAGGTTGCTGAATATTCAGTTGCCTTTGCAATTTTCGGGGGATCCCTCTGTGAGAACACACATGTATGCTTTCTGCTACTTGATTCTACATCATACTTTCTTCCAGCAAACGGCGGAAACGCTTTTGACTCGGTGAGTTTCGAGGCATTCCGACCTTCGATTGCCCCGGTTTTTTTTTGGCCGAAATTCAGTTGCCCTTTGAATTTCGTTGGGTGATCCCTTTTGAGCATTGTACGCTTCTGCTAACTTTGTTCTAACATTCATACTTTCTTCCGCAAAAAGCGGAAAACGCTTTGGGACTCGTTGAGTTTCGAGGTCATTCCGACTTTGGATTGCCTAATTGCCGAAATTCAGTTGCCTTTGGAAATTTCGGGTGATCCCTTCTACTAAAAGGGCCGGGGATGTACGCTTCTGCCTACTTTTTCTACCATCATACTTTCCTTCCCGCCAAACGGCGAAACGCGTTGACTCGTGTGAGTTGTCGAGGCATTCCGACTTCGATGCCCCGAGTTTTGCCGAAATTCAGTTGCCTTTGAATTTCAGGTGATCCCTCTTGTCCATGTATGCTTCTGCTACTTGTTTCTACATCCATACTTTCTTTCGCAAACGGCGAAAACGCTTGGACTCGGTGAGTTTCGAGGCATTTGGACTTCGATGCCTCAGGTTGCCGAACAATTTCAGTTGCCTTTTGAATTATTCGGGTGATCATCTTCAGCATGTATGGCTTTTCTGCTAACTTGTTGTTACATCATAAGTTTCTTCCGCAACAATGAGCGAAAACGCTTTCCACTCGTTGTGTTTTCGCAGGCTCATTCCGACTTCGATGCCCCGGTTTGCCGAAATTCAGTTCCCTTTGAATTTCGGGTGATCCCTCTTAAGCATGTATGCTTCTGCTACTTGTTTTACATCATACTTTCTTTCCGCAAACGACCGAAAGACGCTTTGTACCTCGGCGAGTTTCGATTGTATTACGACTTTGATGGCCCGATTGTCCGAAATTCAGTTAGCTTTGAATTTCGGGTGAACCCTTCTACTCGGTGAGTTTCGAGGCATTCCGACTTTGATGCCCCGGTTTGCCCGAATTCAGTTGCCTTTTGAATTTCGGGGTTGATCCTCTTGAGCATGTATGCTTCTTCTACTTGTTCTACATCATACTTTCTTCCGCAAACGGGCGAAACGCTTTGACTCGCGTGAGTTTTCGAGGGCATTCCGACTTCGTATTGCCCTGGTTGCCGTCTTAATTCAGTTGGCTCTTTTGGAATTTCGGGGTGATCCCTCTTGTGTCATGTATGCCTTTCTGCTACTTGTTCTACATCATTACTTTCTTTCGCAAACAGGCGAAACGCTTTGAACTCGGTGAGATTTCGACGGCATTCCGACTTCGCGATGGCCCGCTTGACGAAATTCAGTTAGCCTTTTGAATTTCAGGGGAACCATCTACTCGGTGAGTTTCGAGGGCATTCCTGTCTTCGATGCCCCGGTTTTGATGAAATTCAGTTGCCTTTGCATTTCGGGTGATCCCTCTTGAGCATGTATGCTTCTGCTACTTGTTGTATATCATACTTTTCTTCCGCCAAACGGTGAAACGCTTTGACTCGGTGAGTTTTCGAGGCATTCCGCCTTCGATTGGGCCCGGCTTGCCGGAAATTCAGTTGCCTTTTGAATTTCGGGTGATCCCTCTTGAGCATGTATGCTTCTGCTACTTGTTGTACATCATTAACTCTGCCTTCAGCAAACGGCGAAAAGGCTTTGATTTGGTGAGTTTCGAGGACATTCCGACTTCGATGCCCCGGTTGCCGAAATTCCGTTGCCTTTTGAATTTGGGGTGATCCCTCTTGAGCATGTATGCTTCTTCTACTTGTTCTACATCATACTTTCTTCACGACAAACGGTCGAAACGCTTTGACTCGGTGACGTTTTGAGTTTTTCGAGGTGACATTCTTTTTTTACGACTTCGATGCCCCGGTTGTCCGAAATTCAGTTGCCTTTGAATTTGGGTGATCCCTCTTGAGCATGTATGCTTTTTTGCTACTTGTATCTACATCATACTTTCTTCCGCAAACAGCCGTAAACGCTTTGAACTCGTTGAGTTTCGAGAGCGCATTCCGACTTTTTGATGCCCTGTATTGCCGAAATTCAGTTTGCCTTTGAATTTCGGGTGATCCCACTTCAGCATGTAATGCTTCTTTCTACTTGTTTTCTACATCATACTTTTCTTCCGCAAACGCGGCGAAACAGCTTTGACTCGGTGAGTTTCGAGGCCATTCCTTCTTTCGATGCCCGGTCTGCCGACAATTCAGTTGCCTTTGACATTTCAGGTGTGTGATCCCATTGAGCATGGTATGCTTTTGCTACTTGTTCTACATTCAATACTTTCTTCCGCAAACAAGCGAAACGCTTTGAACCTCGTTGAGTTTCGAGGCATTCCGACTTTGATGCCCTGGATTGCCGAAAGTTCAGTTGCCTTTGAATTTCGGGGGGTTGATCCACTTTCAGCATGTATGCTTCCTTCTACTTGTTTCTACATCATACATTTCTTCCGCAAACGGCGGAAACGCTATTGACTCGGTGAGTTTTCGAGGCATTCCGTCCTTCGATGCCCCGGTTGCCGGAAATTCAGTTGCCTTTGAATTGCAGGTGATCCCTCTTGGAGCATTGTATGGGCTTCTGGCTACTTGTTGTATATCATACTTTCTTACGCAAACGGCGAAACGCTTTGACTCGGTGAGTTCTTCGATGGCATTCCGACTTCGATGCCCCGGTTGCCTGAAATTCAGTTTTGCCTTTGAATTTCGGGTAGATCCCTCTTGTGCAATGTATGCTTTTTTGCTACTTGTTCTACATCATTACTTTCTTCCTTGCAAACAGCGAAACGCTTTGATGCTGTTGTTGAGTTTTCGAGGCATTCCGACTTTGAATTTTTTTTTTTGGGGGGGGGGCCCCTGAATTGCCGAAAATTCAAGTTGCCTTTGAATTTCGGGTGATACCACTTCAGCATGTATGCTTATTTCTTACTTGTTCTACATCATAACTTTCTTCCGCAAACGGCGAAACCGCTTTGACTCGGTGAGTTTCGAGGCATTCCTGTCTTCGATGCCCCGGTTGCCGAAATTCAGTTGCCTTTGAATTTCAGGTGGATCCCTCTTGAGGATGTATGCTTCTTCTACTTGTTGCTACATCATACTTTCTTCCGCAAACGGCGAAACGCTTTGACTCAGGTTGATTACGAGGTTTCGAGGGCATTCCGACTTCGGATGCCCCTGGTTGCCGAAATTCAGTTTGCCTTTGCAATTTCGGGTGATCCCTCTTGTGCATGTATGCTTCTGCTACTTGTTTTACATCATACTTTCTTCCGCAAACGACGAAACGCTTTGACTCGGTGGAAGTTTCGAGGCATTCCGACTTCGATGCCCGGTTGCCGGAAATTCAGCGTTGCCTCTTGAATTTCGGGTTGATCCCTCTTGGAGCATGTATGCTTCTGCTACTTGTTTCGTACATCATACTTTCTTCCAGCAAACAGCGAAACGCATTGACTGGTTGAGTTTCGAGGCATTCCGACTTTTGATGCCCTGTATTGCCCGGGAAATTCAGTTTGCCTTTGATTTCGGGTGATCCCTCTTCAGCATAGTACGCTTTTCTGACCTACTTTTTCCTACATCATACTTTCTTCCTGCAGCGAACGGCAAAACGCGTTTGACTCGGTGAGTTTCGAGGGCATTCTAGACCTTCGATGCCCCGGTTGGCCGAAATTTCGTTGCCTTTGAATTTCTGGTAGATCCCTCCGTGAGCATGTATGCTTCTGCTACTTGTTCTACATCAGACTTTCTTCCGCAAATGGCGAAAACGCTTTGACTCAGTGAGTTTCGCGGCATTTCCGCCATCGATGCCCCGGTTGCCGAAATTCAGTTGCCTTTGAATTACGGGGTAATCCCTCTTGAGATATGTATTGGCTTCTGCTACCTTGTTCTACATCATACTTTCTTCCGCAAACGTCGCGAAACGCTTTGACTCGGCTGAGTTTGGAGGCATTCCGACTTCGATGCCCCGGGTTGCCGAACGACATTCAGTTGCCTCTTGAATTTCGGGTGAATGCCCTCTTGAGCATGTTATGCTCTCTGCTACTTGTTCTTACATCATACTTTCTTCCGCAAACGGCCGAAAACGCTTTGGACTCGGTGAGTTTTCGAGGCAATCCGACTTCGATGGCCCTGTTTGCCGAAATTCAGTTTCCTTTGAATTTCTGGATGTTTTGAAGCCTCTACTCTGTGGAGTTTCGAGGCATTCACGACTTTGGTGCCACGATTGCCGAAATTCATGGTTGCCTTTGAATTTCGGGGGTGATCGTCTTGAGCATGTTATGCTTCTTCTACTTGTTCTACATCATACCTTTCTTCCGCAAACGGCGAAACGCTTTGGACTCGGTGATGTTTCGAGGCAATTCCGACTTCGATGCACCCGGTTATTGCCGAAATTCAGTTGCCTTTGAATTTCGGGGTTGATCCCTCCTTGAGCATGTATGCTTCTGCCTACTTGTTCTACATCATACTTTCTTCCGCACAAATAGCGAAACGCTTTGACTCTGTGTGTTTCGAGGCATTCCGACCTTTGATGCCCTGGATTGGCCGAAATTCAGTTGCCTTTAGTTGAATTTCGGGTGATTCCCCTCTTAAGCATGTACGCTTTCTGCTACGTTTCTTCTACATTCATACTTTCTTCCGCAACGGCGAAACTTAGCTTTGACTCGGGTGAGGTTACGAGGCATTCCGACTTCGATGGCTCCGATTGCCGAAAATTCAGTTACTTTGCCTTTTGAATTTCGGGTGGATCCCTCTTGAGCATGTATGCTTTGCTACTTGTTTACATACATACTTTCTTTCGCAAACGGCGAAACGCTTTGACTTCGTGAGTTTAGTAGGCATTCCGACTTCGATGTGCACCCGCTTGCCGAAATTCAGTTGCCTTTGAATTTCAGTGTGAACCATCTACTCGGTGAAGTTTTCGAGGCATTCCGTCTTCGATGCCCCGGTTGTGAAATTCAGATTGCCTTTGCATTTCGGGTGATCCCTCTGAGCATGTATGCTTTCTGCTACTTGTTGTATATCATTACTTTCTTCCGCAAACGGCGAAAAACGCTTTGACTCGGTTGAGATTTCGAGGGCATTCCGCCTTCGATGGCCCCGCTATGCCGGAAACTTCAGTTGCCTTTGAATTTCGGTGTGATCCCTCTTGAGCATGTATGCTTCTGCTACTTGTTGCTACATCCATACTTGCTTCCGCCAAAACGGCGAGCGAAACGCTTTGACTCGGTGAGTTTTCGAGGGCCATTTCCGGACTTCGATGCCCGGCGTTGCCGAAATTCAGTTGCCTTAGAATTTCGGGTGATCCCTCTTGAGCATGTATGCTTCTTCTACTTGTTCTACATCATTCTTTCTTCCGCAAACGGCGAAACGCTTTGACTCGGTGAGTTTCGAGGGCATTCCGGACTTCGATGCCCCGTTCTATGCCGATAATTTCAGTTGCCTTTGAATTTCGGGTGATCCCTCTTGAGCATGTATGCTTTTGCTACTTATTTCTACATTCATTACTTTCTTTCTGCAATACGGCGAAACGCTTTGACTCGTTGCAGTTTCGACGGCATTACCGACTTTGGATGCCCTGATTGCCGAAATTCAGTTGCCATTTGAATTTCGGAGTGATCCCTCTTAAGCATGTCGGCTTCTGCTACTTTTTTCTTACATCATACTTTCTTCCGCAAACGGCGAAAACGCTTTGACTCGGTTGAGTTATTTTATAGTTTCGAGGCATTCCGATACTTCGACTGCCCCAGTTGCCGAAATTCAGTTGCCTTTGAATTTCGGTGGTGATCCCTCTTGAGCATGTATGCTTCTGCTACTTGTTCTACATCATACTTTTCTTTCGCAAACGGCGAAACGCTTTGAAACTCGGTGAGTTTCGAGGCATTTCCGACTTCGATGGCCCAGCTTGCCGAAATTCAGTTGCCTTTGAATTTCAGGTGAACACCATTTAACTCGGTGAGTTTCGAGGCATTCCGTCTTCGGGATGCCACGGTTGCTGAAATTCATGTTGACCTTGGCATTTCGGGTGATCCCTCTTGAGCATGTATGCTTCTGCTACTTGATGCTGTAGATCATACTTTTCTTCCTCAAACGGCGAAAGCGTTTGACTCCGGTGAGTTTCGAGGCATTCCGGCCTTCGATGGCCCGCTTGCCGAAATTCAGTTGCCTTTGAATTTCGGGTGATCCCTCTTGAGCATGTATGCTTCTGGCTACTTGTTGTACATCATACTTGCTTCCGCAAACGCGCGAAACGCTTTGGGACTTCGGTGGAGTGAGTTTCGGAGGCATTCCGACTTCGATGCCCCGGTTGCCGAAATTCTAGTTTGCCCTTTTGAATTTCGGGTGATCCCTCTTTGAGCCATGTATGCTTTCTTCTACTTTGTTCTACATCATACCTTTCTTCCGCAAACGGCGAATCGCTTTGACTCGGTGAGTTTCGAGGGCATTCAGACTTCGATGCCCCGGTTGCCGAAATTCAAGTTGCCTTTGAATTTTCGGGTGATCCCTCTTGAGCCATGTATGCTTTTGCTACTTATTCTTACATTCATAACTTTCTTTCCGCAAATAGCGAAACGCTTTGACTCGTTGAGTTTCGAGGCATTCCGACTTTGATGCCTTGAATTGCACGAAATTCGAGTTGGGCCTTTGAATTTCGGGTGATCCCTCTTAAGCATGTACGCTTCTGCTACTTTTTCTACATCATACTTTCTTCCGGCTAATACGGTTGAATGAAACGCTTTGACTCTGGTGAGTTTCGAGGCATTCCGACTTTTCGATGCCCCAGTTGCAGTAATTCTGTTGCATTTGAATTTCGGGTGATCCCTCTTGAGGCATGTATGCTTCTGCTACTTGTTCTACATCATACTTTCTTCCGCAAACAGCGAAACGGCTCTTGACTCGGTGAGTTTGCGAGGCATTCCGCCCCTTCGATGGCCCGCTTGCCGGAAATTACAGTTTGCCTTTGAATTTCAGGTGAACCCTCTACTCGGTTGAGGTTTTGAGGCACTTTCCGGTCTTCGATGCTTACCGGTTGCTGATAATCCAGTTTTGCCTTTGCATTTTCGGGTGATCCCTCTTGAGCATGTATGCTTCTGCTACTTGTTGTATATCATACTTTCTATTCCGCAAACGGCGAAACGCTTTGACTCGGTGAGTTTTGAGGCATTCCGCCTTCGAGGGCCACCGCTTGCCGAAATTCAGTTGGCCTTTGAATTTCGGGTGATCCCTCTTGAGCATGTATGCTTCTGCTACTTGTTGTGTTGGTACTATCATTAATACTTGCTTCGCAAACGGCGAAACGCTTTGACTCGGTGAGTTTCGAGGCATTCCGACTTCGATGCCCCTCACGGTTGCGAAAATTCAGTTGCCTTTGAATTTTGGGTGATCCCTCTTGAGCATGTACTGCTTCTTCTACTTGTTCTACATCATTACTTTTCTTCCGCAAACGGCAAAACGCTTTGACTCGCGTGAGATTTCGAGGCATTCCGACTTCGATTGCCCCACGGTTGCTGGAAATTCAGTTTGCCTCTTGAATTTCGGGTGATCCCTCTTGAGCATGTATGCTTCTGCTACTTGTTACTACATCATAGTTTCTTCCGCAAACGGCGAAACGCTTTCTTTGACTCCGGCGAGAGTTTCGAGGGATTCCGAACTTCGATGCCCCGGTTGCCGAAATTCAGGTTGCCTTTTGAATTTTCGGGTGATCCCTCTTGAGCCATGTATGCTTCTTCTACTTGTTCATACATCATACTTTCTTCCGCAAACGGCGGAACACGCTTTTTTGACTCGGTGAAGTTTCGAGGCCATTCCGGTCTTCGATGCCCCGGTTTGCCGGAACTTCAGTTGCCTTTGAATTATCGGGTGATCCCTCTTTGAGCATGTATGCTTCTGCTACTTGTTGTATATCATACTATCTTCCGCAAACGTAGCGAAACGCCTTTTGACTCAGTGAGTTTCGAGGCATTCCCGCCATTCGATGGCCCTCGTTTTGCCGAAATTCAGTTTGCCTTTGAATTTTCGGGTTTGAAGCCTCTAACTCGTGTTGGAGTAGTTTCGAGTGCATTCCGACTTCGATGCCTCCGGATGCCGAAATTCTAGTTGCCTTTGAATTTCGGGGAGAGCCTCTGACTCTGTGAGTTGCGAGGCATTCCGACTTTGGTGCCCCGTGTTGCCGAAATTCAGTTTGCCTCTTTGAATTTCGGAGTGATTCCGTCTTGAGCATGTATGCTTTTTCTACTTGTTCTACATCATTACTTTTCTTCCGCAAATGGCGAAAACGCTTTTGACTCGGTGAGTTTTTCGAGGCATTCTCGACTTCGATTCCCGGTTGCCGAAATAAATTCAGTTGCCTTTGAATTTCGGGTGATCCCTCACTTGAGCATGTATGCCTTCTGCTACTTGTCTCTACATCATACTTTCTTCCAGCCAAATAGCGGAAACGCTTTGACTCGGTGGAGTTTCGATTAGGCATTCCCGACTTTGATGCCCTTATTGCCGTAAAATTCAGTTTGCCTTTTGAATTTCGGGTGATCCCTCTTAAGCATGTACGCTTTCTGCTACTTTTTCTACATCATACTTTCTTCCAGCAAACTGGGCGAAACGCTTTGACTCGTGTGAGTTTTCGGAGGCATTCCGACTTCGATGCTCGGATTGTCCGAAATTCAGTTGCCTTTTGAATTTCGGTGTGGAAGCCTCTACTCGAGTGAGTTGTCGAGGGCCCATTCCTGACTTCGATGCCCCGGGGTCTGACGAGAAATTCCAGTTGCCTTTTGAATTATCGGGTGATTCCCTCTTAACGCACTGTACGCTTCTGCTACTTTTTCTACTTGCATTTACTTTCTTCCGGCAAACGGGCCGAAAACGCGTTGACCTCGGTGAGTTTCGAGGCATTTCCGCCTTCGATGGCTCCGCTTGCAGAAATTCAGTTGCCTCATTGAATTTCGGGTGATCCCTCTTGAGCCATCATGTATGCTTCTGCTACTTGTTGTACATGATACTTTTTCTTCCCGCAAACGGCGGAAACGGCTTTGAACTCGGTGAGTTTCGAGGCATTCCGATCTTCGTCATGCCTCCAGGGTTTGCCGAAATTTCAGTTGCCTTTGAATTTCGGGTGATCCGTCTTGGAGCATGTATGCTTCTTCTACTTGTTCTACATCATACTTTCTTCCGCTAAACGGCGAAACGCTTGTGACTCGGTGAGTTTCGAGGCATTCCGACTTCGATGGCCCCCGGTTGCCGAATTTCAGTTGCCTTTGAATTTTCGGGTGATCCCTCTTGCGCATGTATGCTTTCTGCTACTTGGTTTCTACATCATACTTTCTTTCCGCAAATAGCAAAACGGCTTTGACTCGATGTGGTTTCGAGGCCATTAACGGACTTTGATGCCCTTGATTTGCCGAAAATTCAGTTGCTGCTTTGGAAATTTCGTGGGTGATCCTCTTACAGCATGTACGCTTTGCTACTTTTTCTACATCATACTTTCTTCCGCAAACGGCGAAACGCTTTGGACTCGGTGGAGTTTCGAGGCCATTCCGACCTTCGATGGCCCGAATTGCCGAAATTCAGTTGCCTTTGAATTACGGGTGAAGCCTCTACTCGGTGAGTTTCGAGGCATTCCGATTAATTCGATGCCCCGTGTGTTGCCGAAATTCAGTTGCCCTTTGAATTTCGGGTCATCCCTCTTAAGCATGTACGCTTCTGCTACTTTTTCTACATCATACTTTCCTTCCGCAAACGGCGAAAACGCTTTGACTCGGTGAGTTTCGAGGCAATTCCGCCTTCGATGGCCGCTATTGCCGAAATTCAGTTGCCTTTGAATTTCGGGTGATCCCTCTTGAGGCATGTATGCTTCTGCTCCTTGTTGTAAAATATTATTTCTTCCGCAAACGGCGAAACGCTTTTGACTCGGTGAGTTTCGAGGCATTCCCGACTTCGATTGCCCCGGTTGCCGAAATTCCAGTTGCCTTTGAATTTCGGGTAGTTCACTGCTTGAGCATGTATGCTTATTCTACTTGTTCTACATCATACTTTCTTCCACAAACGGCGATCGCTTCGACTCGGTGAGTTTCGAGGCCATTCCGACTTTGATGCCCTGTGATTGCCGAAATAAAATCAGTTGCCTTTGAATTTCGGGTGATCCCTCTTCAGCATGTCGGCTTCTGCTACTTGTTCTACATCATACTTTCTTCCGCAAACGGCGAAACGCGTTGACTCGGTGGAGTTTCGAGGCATTCCGACTACGGTGCCCCGGTTGCCGAATTTCAGTTGCCTTTGAATTTCGGGTGAGGAAGCCTCTACTCTGTGAGTTTGCGAGGCATTCCGACTTCGATGACCCGCGTTTAGCCGAAATTCAGTTGCACTTTGAATTTTTAGAGGTGATCCGTCTTGAGCATGTATGCTTCTTCTACTTGTTTCTACATCATACTTTCTATCCGCAAACGGCGTACACGCCTTTGACTCTGTGAGTTTCGAGGCAGTTCTCGACTTCGAGTGGCCCTGTCCGGTTGCCGAAATTCAGTTGCCTTTGAATTTTCGGGTGATCCCTCTTCTCAGAGCATGTTGCTTCTATGCTGACTTCTTCTACATCATCACTTTCGTTCCGCAATACAGCCGAAACGCTTTGACTCGGTCATTGGTTTCGTTGGATGTCCGGACTTGCGATGCCCCGGTTGCCGAAAATTTCAGTTGCCTTTGAATTTCGGGTGTGATCCCTTCTTAAAGCATCGTATGCTTCTGCTACTTTTTCTACAATCACCTACTTTCTTCCGCTAACGGCGAAACGCTTTGACTCGGTGAGTTTCGAGGCTATTCCGACTTCGATGCCGACCGCCTTGCCGAATATTCGGAGTTGCCTTTGAATTTCGGGTGAAATCCCTTCTGGAGCATGTATGCTTCTGACTAGACATGTTTCTACTATAGACTTCGTTCCGTCAACTTAGGGAACAAAAAAGCTTGTACTCGGTGAGTTGTCGGAGGCATTGCGATCTTCGATGCCCCCGGGTTGCCGAAATTCAGTTGCCTTTGAATGTTCGGGTGATCCCTCTTGAGCAGGGATATGTTCTGCTACTTGTTTCTACATCACACTTCCTTCCGCAGAACGGCGTGAAAGACCGCGTTTGACTCGGTGAGTTTCGCAAAGGCATTCCGAACTTTCGATGTCGCCGCTCTGCCGAAATTCAGTTGCCGTTTGGAAATTTTCGGGTGATCCCTCTATGAGCATGTTATGCTTCATGCTACTTCGTTCTACCATTTACACTTTCTTTCCCGCAAACGGCGATAACTGCTTTTGACTCGTGTGAGGTTTCGAGGTCATTACGACTTCGATGCCCCGGTTGCCGAAATTCCAGTTGCCTTTGAATTTGCGGAGTGATCCGTCTTGAAGCATGTAAGCTGTCCTGCTACTTTGTTCTACATCATACTTTCATTCCGGTAACGGGGGGGGGGGGTCGAAAACGCTTTGATCTCGATGTGCGTTTCGAGGCATTCCGACTTCGATGCCTCCTGGTTGCCGAAAATTCAGTGCGCTCCTGCCTGTTGAATTTCGGTAGTGATCCCTCTATGTGCATGTAGCGATGCTTCTGCTACTTGTTTGGTCTAACATCATACTTTCTTCCGGCAAAGGGCAAAACGCTTTGACTGGTTGAGTTACGAGGCATTCTGACTGCGATGCCCTGATTGCCGAAATTCAAGTTGCCTTTGGAATTTCGGTGTGATCCCTGCTTGGGTAGCATGTACGCGGTATGCTCACTTGTTCTAACACTCATACTTTCCTTGCCGCAAACGGCGAAACGCTTTGACTCGGTGAGCTTCGAGGCATTGACTTCGATGGCCCGATTGCCGAAATTCAGTTGCCTTTGAATTTCGGCTGTGAAGCCTCTACTCGGTGAGTTTCGAGGCATTTCTACTTCGATTTGCCACCGGTGATTGACGAAACATTCAGTTGCCTTTGAATTTCGGCGTGATCCCTCTTGAGCATGAGAGGCTTCTATGCTACTTGTTTCTAGAAACATCATTACTTTCCTTCCGCAAACGGCGTAACGCTTTGACTCGGTGATCAATTTTTTCGAGGCATTCCGACTTCAGATGCCCTCGCGTTGCCGAAATTGCAAGTTGCACTTTTGAATTTCGGGTGGGTGATGTCCCTCTTATGAGCATGTATAACGCTTCTGTCTACTTTGTTCTACATTTACTTTCTTCCGCAACCGGACGCATTACGCCTTTGTACTCGGATGAGTTTGCGCAGGCATTCCGAAAAACTTCGATGCCCCGGGTTGCCGAAAAAAAATTTCAGTTGCCTTGTGGAATTTCGGTGTGATCCATCTTGAGCATGTATTGTTTATTAAACCCCCCCCCCCCCCCCCCCCCCCCACCCCCCCCCCCCCCATTTTTCTTACTTGTTATATCATCTACACTTACTTTCTTACGCAAAAGTGCGAAAGGCTTTGACACGGTGAGTTACGAGGCATTCTCGACCTTCGATGCCCTGATTGCCGAAATTCAGTTGCCTTTGAATTTCGGGTGATCCCTCTTGAGAATGTATGCTTCTGCTACTGGTTTGTTTCTACATTCATCAACTTTCTTCCGCATACGGCGAATCGCGTTTGACTCGGTGAGTTTTTCCGAGGCATTCCGACCTTCGATGCCCCGGGTTGCCGAAAATTCAGTAGCCTTTGAATTTTCGTGGAGAAAGCCTCTGACTCTGTGAGTTGCGAGGCATTCCGACTTTGGTGACCCCGGTTGCCGAGATTCAGTTGCCTTTGAATTTCGGGTGATTCTACTGACTTGAGCATTGTATGCTTCTTCTACTTGTTCTGTAGACTTCATACTTTCTTCCGCGTAAACGGGTCGAAACGCTTGGGACTCGGCGCGTTTCGAGGCATACCGACTTCGAATGCCCCGGGGGTGTTTTGCCGAATAAAACCACAATTCAGTTGCCTTTTGAATTTCGGGTGATCCTCTTGAGCATGTATGCTTCTTGCTACGCTTGTTACCTTACCATCATACTTTCTTCCGCAATAAACTGCAGGGGGAAACGCTTGTTGACTCGGTGTGTCGAGTTATCGAGGGCATTCCGATAACTTTGATGCCCCGGTTTGCCGAAATTCAGGTTTTTGCCTTTGAATTGCATTCGGGTGTGATCCCTCATGGAGCCATGTAGGTCTCTCTTGGCTACTGGGATTCTACCATCATACTTTCTTCCAGCAAACGGCGAAACTTCTGCTTTGACTGGGTGGAGTTGTCGACGGCATTCCGACTTCGATGCCCCCGATTTGCCGAAATTACAGTTTGCCTTTGAATTTTCGGGTGATGCCTCTACTCGGTTAGTTACGAGGCATTCCGGCCTTCGATGCCCCGGTTGCCGAAATTCATGTTGCCTTTGAATTTGGTGTGGATCCACTCTTGGAGCGCATGTGTAGCTTCTCCATACTGTGTGTTCTACAATCCATACTTTCTTCACGCAAACGGGCGAAACGCTTTTGACTCGGTGAGTTTCGCGGTCCATTCCGGACTTCTGATGGCCCTGTTGGCCGAAATTCAGTTGCTCTTTGAATTGTCGGCGTGGATCCCTCTTGAGCCAGGTATGCTTTTGCTACTTGTTCTACTTCATAACTGCATGTTCTTCCGCAATTATACGGCGTAACGCTTGGGATTCGCGCTCGGTGAGTTTGCGAGGCAATGTCCGACTTCGATGACCCCAGGTTGCCGAAAATTCAAGTTGCCTGTTGAATTTTCGTGGTTGATCCGTTCTTGAGCATGTTATGCTTCCTTCTACTTGTTCTTGTACATTACATACTTTATCCTTCTCGCAAAGGGCGAAACGACTTTTTTTTGGAAAACCCCTCGGATGAGTTTCGAGGCTATCTTCCGACTTCCGATGCCCCCCGGTTAGTGCCGAAATTCAGTTGCCTTTGAATTTCGGGTGATCCCTCGTTGAGCATGTATGCTTCTGCTACTTGGTTCTTTATCATCATACTTTCTTCCGCAAACGGCCGAAACGCTGTTTGACTCGGTGAGTTTCGAGGGCTATTCCCGCTGACTTCGATGCCCTGATTGCCGAAAGTTCAGATTGCTCTTTTGAATTTCCGGGGTGACTCCCTCATGAGCATTGTATGCTTCTGCATACTTGTTCTACATCATACTTTCTTCGCAAGTAGACGGCGAAACGCTTTGGACTCGATGTGAAGTTTCGAGGCATTCCGACTTCGAATGGCTGCGTTGCCGAAATTCAGTGTGCCTTTGAATTTCGGGTGAAGCCTCTATCGGTGAGTTTCGAGGCAGTCCGACTTCGATGCCCCGGTTGCCGAAATTCAGTTGCCTTCGGAATTTCGGGTCTATCCCTCTTGAGAATGGATTGCTTCTGCTACTTTTGTCGTGTACATCATACTTTCTTCCGCAAACGGCGAAACGCTGTTGACTCGATGTGAGTTTCGAGGCATTCCGGCATTCGATGGCCCAGTTGCCGAAAGTAAGTTGCCTTTGAATTTCGGGTGACTACCTCTTGAGCATGTAGGTCTTGTTTGCTACTTGTTCTACATTATACTTTCTTTTCCGCAATAACAGGCGAAACGCTTTGACTCGGTGAGTTATTTTCGAGGCATTCCGACTTCGATGACCCGTGTTGCCGAATATTTGCAGTTGCCTTTGAATTTCGGGTGGATCCCTCTTGAGCATGTATGCTTCTTCTACTTGTACTGTGTACATCATACTTTCTTCCGCAAACGGCCGAAACGCTTTGACTCGGTGGAGTTTCGAGGCATGACGATTTCGAGTGCCCCAAGGATTGCCGAAATTCAGTTGCCTCTTGAATTTCGGGTGATCTCCTCGGGAGCATGTACGGTCTTCTGCTACTTGTTCTACATCATACTTCTTCTTCGCAAACATGGGCGAAACGCGTTTGGACTCGGTGAGTTTCGAGGCATGTCCCGATCTACAGATGGCCTCCGTGTTGCCGAAAATTTCAGTTGCCTTTTGAATTTCGCAGGTGATCCCTCTTGAGCATGTATGCGGTTGGTACTTGTTTCTACATCAGACTTTCTGTCACCACAACTGGCGAAACCGCTTTGACTGGGTGAGTTTCGCCCGGCATTCCGCCTTCGATGCCGTCTGTACCCGGTTGGCCGAATTCAGTTGCCTTTGGAATTTCGGGTAATCCCTCTTGAGCATGTATGCTTCTGCTACTTTGTTCTACATAATACTTTCTTACCGCAAACGGCGAAACGCTTTGAACTCGGATGAGCTGACGTTTGGGGGCATTCCATGACTTCGGACGATGCCACGGTTGCCTGAAATTCAGATTTGCCTTTTGAATTTTCGGGTGATCCCTCTTGAGCATGTATGCTACTGCTACTTGTTCTACTGTATTCACTTTCTTCCGCAAACGGGGCGAAACGCTTTGACTCGGAATTGAGTTTCGAGGCATTCCGACGTTCGATGGGCCATTCACGGTTTGCCGAAATTCAGTTGCCCTTTGAATTTTTCGGTCGTGATCCTTCTAATCGGTGCAGAGTGTATGCTTTCGACTTCGATTACAGCCCGGATTGCGAAATTCAGTTCCTTTGAATTTCTAGGTGTAACGCTTTGACTCGTGTGAGGTTTCGAGGCATTCTTCGACCGTCGATGACCCGGGTTGCCCGATAATGTCAGTTGCAACTCTTTCTGAAAGAGAAATTTGCGGGTGGATCGGTCTTGATGCATGTATATGCTTCTGCTACATTGTTCTTGTTACAATCATACTTCCTCTTCCGCAAACGGCGAGGTAACGCTTTGACTCGGAATGAGGTTCGCGCGCATGTCCGACTCTCGATGCCCCGGTGTGCCACAGATAATTCAGTTGACCTTTGAATTGCGGTGATCCCTCTTGAGCATGTATGCTTCTCGCTACTATGTTCTACATCATACTTTCTTCCGCAAATGGCGAAACGCTCTTTGACTCGTGGAGATTTCGCGAGGCCATTGTCCCGACTTTGATGCCCCCGGTTGCGAAATTCATGTTGCCTTTGATACTCAAAATTTCGGGTGTGATCCCTCCTTGAGCAATGTAACGCTTCTTGCTACTTGTTCTACATCACAGCTCTCGTTCGTAAACAGCGAATAAGCTTTGACTCGGTGAGTTTCAGCATTCCGACTCGACCCTTCGATTCACCGATTGCCGAAATTCAGTATTGCCTTGAATTTCGGTGAAGCCTCTACTCGGAGTTTCGAGGTAGTCCTGACTTTGATGACCTCGGTTGCCGAAATTCACAGTTGCCTTTGTATTTCGGGTGATCCATGGAGCAGGGATGCTTTTGCTACTGGTGATACATCCACACTCGTCTTCCGAAAACAGACGAACAAATATGCTTTGACTGGGATGAGTTTCCGCAGGGATTCCGGACTTCGACGACTCGGTGGCCGAAAATTCAGTTGTACCGTTGAATTTGGGTGAGCCCTGTCTCGCACGAATGGGATGCTTCGTGCTACTTGTTGTTTGTACTCCACACTCTCGTACGCTAAAGGAGCTGAAACGACTTTTGACTCGTATGGGTTGCGCACGAGTTATTCCGACTGCGATCGACCCTGGTTGTCGAAATTCTGGGGCCGCTTGAATTTGAGGTGCATCACTCTTTAGTTTGAGCAGTATGCTTCGATGCAACTGGGTTCTCAGACCTACACTCTGCCGCAAAGGGCGTGATCGCCTTTGACAGGGTATGTGTTTCCGAGGACTTCCGAGTCCTTCGTATGCATCCGGTTGCCAAAATTCTGTTGCCTTTTTAATTTCGGTGTCGAGCCCTCTTGAGCATGCGATTGCCTTCTGATACTTCTTATACATCACACTCTCTTCCTGCAAACAGCGAAACGCACTTTGACTCGGTGAGTTACATGGCATGCCGACTGGGGGATGCCCCGGTTGCCCAAATTTCAGTTGCCTTTGAAGTTTTGGGTGATCCCTCATGAGTCATGTATGCTTTTGCTACTTGTTCTACATAACACTCTCATTACGCGCAAACAAGCGTAATGCTTTGCACTTGTGATGGTTTCGCGGTTATTCCGACTTGCGATGCACGACTCGTGTTGCCGAAATGGAATGTGGCCAGTTGATTGGCGGGTGAGCCAGTATTGAGCATGTTTGATTAGACTGCTACTGTGGTGTTGGACTTGATCCACTGACTGCAGCACAAGGGCGGAACACTTGGTATGCGATGAGGGGTCGGGGCAGTCAGACTACGTTGCCCGTTTGCCGAAATTCAGTTGCCTTTGAATTTCGGTGAAAGCCATCTACTCGTGAGTTATCGACGCTTTCTCGAGTTGCTGACTTAGCCCCGGTGGCCGAAATTCAGTTGCCTTTGAATTTCGGGTGTGCCCTCTTGAGCATGTATTGCTGTGTGCTAATGGTTCGACATCACACTCTCTTCCGTAAACAGCGAATAGCCCCCTTTGACTCTAGTGTGAGTTGCGCGGGTGTCAATCATTCCGAGGAATGCCCCGGTTGCCTCGAAATTCAGTGGCCTCTGAATTTCGGAGGGAGCCCTCTTGAAGCAGGTATGCTTCTCCTACTTGATTGTTGTACATCACACTTTCCTTCCGCATAAGGGCGTAAACACTTTGACTGGCTGAGTTTCGCGGCATTCCGACTTTGATGCCCTGGTTATTGACGAAATTCACGTTGTCCTTTGAATTTCGGGTTGATCCATCTTGAGCATGTATGCTTTTGCGACATTGGTATAAATCACACTCTCTTCCGTATTCACGTATGCTTTGACTCGGTGAGTTTTCTCTTGGTATGCCGAACTTCCGATGGACTTCGGTTGCCGAAATTCAGTTGCCTTTGAAGTTCGGGTGGTGAGTCTCCCAGTCGTGAGCAATGTTTGCTTTTGCTACTTGGTCTACATTCACACTCTCTTCCGCTTACAGCGGGAACGCTTTGACTCGGTGAGTTTCAGCGGCATGGTCCGACTTGGATTCCACGGTTGCAAAATGCAGTTGCCTGATTGATATTTTCGGTGTGACTTCCCTTCCTTGATGACGCATGTATGCTTGTGCTACTTGTTCTTACTGAACAATAGCGAGTGACGCTAACTGCGAATAGGCTTGGACTGGAGGAGTGCGCGGGGATTCCAGAGCTTCGATGACTCGGCTTGCCGAAATTCAGTTGCCTTTGAATTTCAGTGTGATCCCTCTTGTGCATGTATGCTTTTGCTACTTGTGGTTGTACATCACCACTCGCTTTCCAACAAAGGGCGAAACGCTTTGACTCACGGTGAGTTTGTCGCGGCATTCCGACTTGGATGTCCCGCTTGCCGAAATTCAGTTGCCTTTGAATTTCAGGGTGAACCTCTCTACGTCGTTAGTTCGAGTATTCCGTCTTCGATGCCCCGGTATGCCAAAATTCAGTTGCCTTTGATTTAGGGTGATCCCCTCATGAGCAGTGTATGCTGTTTGCTACCTAGACGTTTCTACATCATACATCTCATCTTTCCCTGCAAACAAGCGAAATGCTTTGACTGGATGAGTTTCGCGGTTATTCCGACTTTCGACGACTCGGGTTGCCAGAAATTCAGTTGCCTTTGAATTTCGGGTGATCCAGCTCTTGAGCATGTATGCATCTCCTACTTGTTGTGGGTACATCACACTTCCTTCCGCAAAGGGTCGTAACACTGTGACAGTGAGAGGTTGTCGCTGCATTCCGACCTTCGATGCCGGTTGCCGGGATAAGTCATGTTGCACTATTGGTAAGTGAGGGGTGATACCTCTTGAGAATGTATGCGTTTGATACGTGTTCTACTTCACACTACTCTTCCTAGCGTAAAACAGAGAATACGCTTGGATATAGGTGGATAGTTCTCGCGTGTATTCCGACTTGTGCGATGACGCGGTTGCGTGCCGAAATTCGCAGTTGCCGTTTGAATTTCGAGGTGACCTCTCTGTGAGAATGTATGCTTCTCCTACGTGTTGGGTGTACATCAAACTTCCTGTACGCATGAAAGGGCAGTAACACTTTTGAATGGGTTGAGTTTCGCGGCAGTTCAGACTTCGATTGCCAGCTGCGCTTGCCGAAAATTCAGTTGCCTGTTGAATTTCGGGTGATCCCATGCTTGAGCTAGGGTGGCTTTTGCTACTTGTTACTACATCACTCTCTCTTCCGGTGTCACTCCAGCGAAACGCTGTGTGATCGCACATGGTGTGTTTCGCGGTATAGTATTCCAACTTCGATGGACCCGCGGTCTGCCGGTATATTCTCAGTTGCCTTTTGAATTTGGGGTGATATCCCACTCCTTGTAGCATGTGTGAGGTGGCTACTTGTTCTTACATCATACGTCTCTATCTTCGCAAACAGCGAAACGCTTTGACTGCGGTGAGTTTTCGCGCCATTTCGAATTGGTTTCACCGCCGTTGCTCATAAATTCAGTTGCCTTGGTGATGTGTCGGGTGGTTCCCTCAAGAGCTTGTATGCTTTGTGCTACTTGTTCTACATTCACACTCTCGTTCCCGCAAACAGCGAAATGCTTTGTACTGGAGGAGGTTCGCGGTATTCCAGACTTCGACGACTTCGGTTTGCCGTAAATTCAGCTGGCAACTTGGATGGCAGGGTGATCCATCTTGAGGTCATGTATGATTCGGCCTATCTTGTTCGGGGTACTTCATACATCTCTCTGTCCGCTACAAGGGCGAAACGCTTTGACTCGGTGATGAGTTTCGCGGTATTTACGATCCTTCGATATGACACCACCCACGTTGTGGTTGTCCGAAATTCAGTTGCCTTTGAATTTCGGGTTGTATCCCCCTTTAGCATGTATGCTTCTGACAACTTGTTCTAGACACCACATCTTCCTTTCCGCATAAGGGGCCTGTAAGGCTTTGACTGGATGAGTTTTCGCACTGGCATTTTTGACTTACGATGCCCGGTTGCCAAAATTCTGATGCGCTTTTTAATTTCGGGTTGATCCTCTCTGGTGCATGTATGCTTCTGCTACTTGTTCTACATCACACTCTATTCCGCAAACAGCGAAACGCTTTGACTCGTGTTGAGTTGTTTCGAGGCATGTCCGGACGCTTGGATTCCCCGGTTGCCACGCAGAAAAGTTCTCAGTATGGCCGTTGGAATTTCGGTCGTGATCCTATAAGGTGCAGTGTAGTGCTTTTGCGACTTGTTCTCTACATCACACTCGTCTTCCGCAAAAAGCGAATCATGCTTTGATGGATTGAGTATTCGCGGGTATTCCGACAGTTCGTACTGTACGCGTGGTTGCCGAGAAATTTCAGTTGCCTTTTGAATTTCGGGTGATCCTCTTGAGCATTTGTATGCTTCTGCCTACTTGGTGTTGTGTATCATCAATCTTCCTTCCGCTAAAGGGTCCCGTAATACACTTTGACTGGGATGAGTTTCGAGCCGGCAATTCCGACTTCGAATTGCCGCACGGGTTTGCCGAAATTCAGTTGCCTTTGAATTTCGGCGAATCCCGTCTTGGAGCACTGTATGACTTTTGCTACTTGTTGCTACGTATCACTACTCTCTTCCGCAATACAGCGAAACGCTTTGACTCGGTGAGTTTCGCTGGGCATTTCCGAGTTCGATGCCCCGGTTGCCGAAATTCAGTTGCCCTTTGAGAATTTCGGGTGATCCCTCTTGAGCATGTATGCTGTTCCTGCCCTAACTTGTTCTTGTAACATTCACACATCCTTCCGCAAATGGCGTCAATCAACACTTTGACTCGGTGAGATATCGCGGCATTCCGACCTTCGATGTCCCCGGGTGTTGCCTGACAATTCAGTTGCGATGTTTTGAAATATTTCGGGTGATCCCTCTTGAGCATGTATGGCTTTTGCTACTTGTTCTACATGCACTACTCGTACATTCCGATGAAACAACGAAACGCTGTTGATACTCGGTCCTCTGAGGTTTCGCAGTCATTTCCCCAAACTTCGTTCCCCCGCGTTGTTCCGGAAATGTTCAGTATGCCTGTTTGACATTTCGGGTGATCTCCTCTTGAGCATGGTGTTGCTGGATGCTACTTGTTTCTACATAACACACTGCTTCCGGCAAACAGCGAAATCGCTTTGCCTCGGTGAGTTTCGAGACAATTCCGACTTTGATGCCCTTGTTGCCGAAATTCAGTTGCCTTTGTAGAATTTGGGGTGATCACTCTTGAGCATGTATGCTTCTTGCTACTTGTTCTACATCATACTATATCTTCCGCAAACGGCAAAACGACTCTTGACTCGGTGAGTTTCGCTGGCATTCCAGTCCTTCGATGCCCCGGTGGTTGCCGATAATTCAGTTGCCTTGTGAATTTCAGGGTGGTGGATCCCTCGTTGGAAGCATGTAATGCGTTCTGCCTACTTGTTCTACCCTCACGTACACTTCCGCAAAGGTGCGAAACGCTTTGACTTGGACGGGGTATGAGTTTAGCGGCTATTCCGACTTTCGATGACCCGGTTTTGTCCGAAATTCAGATTGCCTTTTGAAAATTTTCGGGTGATCCCTCTTGAGCTGGTATGCTTCTGCTACTTTTGTTCTATCATCACAAGTCTCTTCCGCAAACAACGAAACGCTTTTGACCTCAGTGAGTTTAAGACGGCATTCCGACGTACGATGACCCGGTTGCCAAGAAATTCAGTATGCCTTTGAAGTTGTCGTGGTGATCCCTCTTGAGCAAGTTGTTTTTTTTTTTTAAAAAATGTCTTGCTGCTAACTTGTTCTTACATCAGACATCTTCCGCACGCTACAGGGCAAAAAAACCGCTTGGACTCGGTATCTGATGTTTCGCGGCATTCCGACTTCGATGCCCTGGTTGCCGAAATGCAGTTGCCTTTGGAAATTTCGGGTGATCCGCTCTTGAAGCATGTATGCTTTTGCTTATTTCTTGTTCGTAACACTAACACTCTCTTCGTTCGCTAAACAGCGAATACGCTTTGACTTCGGGTGACGCGTTTCGCGGTATTACGCGACTTCTGGTGACCGGTGTGGACGAAATGTCTGTTGCCTTTGAATTGTGTCGGGTTTGATCCCCTATTGAGCATGTATGCTTCTGCTACGTGTTCTACACCACACATGTGCGGTCGCAAAGGGCGTATCGCATGTGACGGGATGAGTTTTAGGCATTCCGACTTCGATGGCCCGGTTGCCGAAATTCAGTTGCCTTTGAATTTCGGGTAACCCTCTACTCAGTGAGTTTCGAGGCTTATTCCGACTTCGATGCCCAGGTTGAACGAATGTCAGTTCATGAGGGAAGGTCCGGGTGTTCCCTCGGGAGCATGCAAGTTTTTCGGCTAATTGTTCGAGACCACTCTTACTTCCGCAAAGGGGGTTAACGCTTTGACTGGATGTAGTTTCGCGGCATTTCGACTTCGATGCCCCGGTTGCCGTAAATGTCAGGTGCCTTTGAATTTCGGGTGATCCCTACTTGCACATGTTATGCTGCGGCGTCTGGCTTCTTCATCATACCACTCGATGCGCAAACAGCGAATCGTCTTTTGACTCGGTGTGAGGTTCTGCGGCATGCCGACTTGGATTCCCGGATGCCGATATTTTCTGGTGCCTCGGATTTTAGCGCTGTTGATTCCCTCTTGAGCATGTATGCTTCTTGCTACTTGTTGTACAACATACTTTCTTCCGCCAACGGCAAGCGCTTTGACTCGGTGAGTTTCGAGGCATAACGACTTCACTGCCCCGGTTGCCGAAATTCAATTGCCTTTGAATTGGGTGATCCCTATTGAGCCAGTGTATGCTTCTGCCTACTTGTTCTACATCAGACTTTCTCCCCAAATACAGCGAAACGCTTTGACTCGTTGGTTTTCGAGGCATTCCGACTTCGAAGTCCGCCGTTGCCGAAATTCATTTTGCATTGAATTTCGGGTGATCCCTCTTGAGCATGTATGCTTTCCTGCTACTATGTTCTAACTTCATACTATCTTCCGCACACAACGGCGAAACCGCTTTGACTCGGTGAGTTTCGTCAGAGCATTTCGACTTCGATGCCCAGGTTGCCGAAAATCAGTTGCCTTTGAATTACGTTGATCCCTCTTGAGCGATGTATGCAGCCCTCACTTGTTCTACATCATACTTTCCTTCCGCGAACGGCCGAACACGCTTTGACTCTAGTGAAGTTTCGTGGCATTCCGACTTCGATGCCCCGGTTGCCCGAAAGTCAGTTGCCTTTGCATTTCGGGATGATCCCTCTTGAGCATGTATGCTTTCTGCTACTTGTTCTAACTCATATCTTCTTCAGCAAACCGCGAAACACTGTGACTCGGGTGAGTTTCGAGGCATTCTTGAACCTTCGATGCCCTGAACAACGGGTGTCGAAATTCAGTATGCCTTTTGAATTTTGGGTGATCCCGTTGAGCATGTATGCTTCTGCTACTTGTTCCTACATCATAAGTTTCTTCCGCAAATACGGCGAAACGCTTTCACTCGGTGAGTGTCGAGGCAATTCCGATGCTTCGATGCCCCGGTTGCCGAAATTCAGTTGCCTTTGAATTGGGGTGATCCCCCTATTGAGCATGTATGCTTCTGCTACTTGTTCTAACAACATACTATTCTTCCCCGAAAACAGCGAAGCGCTTTGACTTTCGTTGAGTTTTCGAGGCATTCCGACTTCGATGCCCGTTTGCATGAAATTCAGTTGCCTTTTGATTTCGGGTGATCCCTCTTGAGCATGTATGCTTCTGCTACAATGTTGTACATCATACTTTCCTTCCGCCAACGGCGAAAGTCCCGCTTTGACTCGGTGAGTTTCGAGCATTCCGACTTCGATGCCCCGGTTGCCGAAATTCAGTTGCCTTTGAATTTCGGGTGATCCCTCTTGAGCATGTATGCTTCTGCTACTTGTTCTACATCAGACTTCTTCCGCAAACGGCGAAACGCTTTGACTCGGTGAGTTTCGCGGCATTCCGACTTCGATGCCCGGTTGCCGAAATTCAGTTGCCTTTGAATTTCGGGTGATCCCTCTTGAGCATGTATGCTTCTGCTACTTGTTCTACATCATACTTTCTTCCGCAAACGCGAAACGCTTTGACTCGGTGAGTTTCGAGGCATTCCGACTTCGATGCCCCGTTGCCGAAATTCAGTTGCCTTTGAATTTCGGGTGATCCCTCTTGAGCATGTATGCTTCTGCTACTTGTTCTACATCATACTTTCTTCCGCAAACGGCGAAACGCTTTGACTCGGTGAGTTTCGCGGCATTCCGACTTCGATGCCCCGGTTGCCGAAATTCAGTTGCCTTTGAATTTCGGGTGATCCCTCTTGAGCATGTATGCTTCTGCTACTTGTTCTACATCATACTTTCTTCCGCAAACGGCGAAACGCTTTGACTCGGTGAGTTTCGCGGCATTCCGACTTCGATGCCCCGGTTGCCGAAATTCAGTTGCCTTTGAATTTCGGGTGATCCCTCTTGAGCATGTATGCTTCTGCTACTTGTTCTACATCATACTTCTTCCGCAAACGGCGAAACGCTTTGACTCGGTGAGTTTCGCGCATTCCGACTTCGATGCCCCGGTTGCCGAAATTCAGTTGCCTTTGAATTTCGGGTGATCCCTCTTGAGCATGTATGCTTCTGCTACTTGTTCTACATCATACTTTCTTCCGCAAACGGCGAAACGCTTTGACTCGGTAAGTTTCGAGGCATTCCGACTTCGATGCCCCGGTTGCCGAAATTCAGTTGCCTTTGAATTTCGGGTGATCCCTCTTGAGCATGTATGCTTCTGCTACTTGTTCTACATCATACTTTCTTCCGCAAACGGCGAAACGCTTTGACTCGGTGAGTTTCGCGGCATTCCGACTTCGATGCCCCGGTTGCCGAAATTCAGTTGCCTTTGAATTTCGGGTCATCCCTCTTGAGCATGTATGCTTCTGCTACTTGTTCTACATCATACTTTCTTCCGCAAACGGCGAAACGCTTGACTCGGTGAGTTTCGACCATTCCGACTTCGATGCCCCGGTTGCCGAAATTCAGTTGCCTTTGAATTTCGGGTGATCCCTCTTGAGCATGTATGCTTCTGCTACTTGTTCTACATCATACTTCTTCCGCAAACGGCGAAACGCTTTGACTCGGTGAGTTTCGAGGCATTCCGACTTCCGATGGCCCGGTTGCCGAAAT
>CM055362.1:23982948-23997235 GCA_029228515.1 Populus alba x Populus x berolinensis | reverse complement strand
TTAGTTGAAGATTGAAGCAAACCTTGGTTCAAAAAAGTGCTCCAAATTTGCCCAAAAATCAATTATTTCCAATTCTAGAAAAGAATATCATATGATCCATTTCAAGCCAAACTTACCTTATGTTTTGGCAAACTTCAACCATCAAACACTCAAGATTTCAAATTGCAATCTTACCCAAATCAGCCCCCAAATCAGCCTCCAAATCAGCCCAAGCACAATCCTTGATCTTACATGTCCACACAACAAATAGATATTTGATTTTTTGGGCAATTAATTGATTCAAGAGGGCAAGCACATGGATGGAAAGCTGGAGGGGACATTGTGACATTATTTCGGTCAACAAGAAGAAAAGAAACAGCTCATAAAAAAGAAGGAAGAAAAAACGTGCACCAAAGTGTTTCTCCAACTGGCCTGATTTAATTTTCCAGAACATCTTTCGGTGTTTTGCCCATAACTTTTGACTCGAATGTCCAAATGAGCTGTTCTTTAATGATCTGGAAAGCTCATATGCTTCTGCTACGTGTTATACATCAGACTTTCTTCCGCAAACGGCAAAACGCTTTGACTCGGTGAGTTTCGCGGCATTCCTACTTCGATGCTCCGGTTGCCGAAATTCAGTTGCCTTTGAATTTCGGGTTATCTCTTGAGCATGTATGTTTCTGCTACTTGTTCTACATCAGACTTTCTTCCGCAAACGGCGAAACGCTTTGTACCGGTGAGTTTCGCGGCATTCCGACTTCGATCCCCGGTTGCCGAAATTCAGTTGCCTTTGAATTTCGGGTGATCCCTCTTGAGCATGTATGCTTCTGCTACTTGTTCTACATCAGACTTTCTTCCGCAAACGCGAAACGCTTTGACTCGGTGAGTTTCGCGGCATTCCGACTTCGATGCCCCGGTTGCCGAAATTCAGTTGCCTTTGAATTTCGGGTGATCCCTCTTGAGCATGTATGCTTCTGCTACTTGTTCTACATCAGACTTTCTTCCGCAAACGGCGAAACGCTTTGACTCGGTGAGTTTCGCGGCATTCCGACTTCGATGCCCCGGTTGCCGAAATTCAGTTGCCTTTGAATTTCGGGTGATCCCTCTTGAGCATGTATGCTTCTGCTACTTGTTCTACATCAGACTTTCTTCCGCAAACGGCGAAACGCTTTGACTCGGTGAGTTTCGCGGCATTCCGACTTCGATGCCCCGGTTGCCGAAATTCAGTTGCCTTTGAATTTCGGGTGATCCCTCTTGAGCATGTATGCTTCTGCTACTTGTTCTACATCAGACTTCTTCCGCAAACGGCGAAACGCTTTGACTCGGTGAGTTTCGCGGCATTCCGACTTCGATGCCCGGTTGCCGAAATTCAGTTGCCTTTGAATTTCGGGTGATCCCTCTTGAGCATGTATGCTTCTGCTACTTGTTCTACATCAGACTTTCTTCCGCAAACGGCGAAACGCTTTGACTCGGTGAGTTTCGCGGCATTCCGACTTCGATGCCCCGGTTGCCGAAATTCAGTTGCCTTTGAATTTCGGGTGATCCCTCTTGAGCATGTATGCTTCTGCTACTTGTTCTACATCAGACTTTCTTCCGCAAACGGCGAAACGCTTTGACTCGGTGAGTTTCGCGGCATTCCGACTTCGATGCCCCGGTTGCCGAAATTCAGTTGCCTTTGAATTTCGGGTGATCCCTCTTGAGCATGTATGCTTCTGCTACTTGTTCTACATCAGACTTTCTTCCGCAAACGGCGAAACGCTTTGACTCGGTGAGTTTCGCGGCATTCCGACTTCGATGCCCCGTTGCCGAAATTCAGTTGCCTTTGAATTTCGGGTGATCCCTCTTGAGCATGTATGCTTCTGCTACTTGTTCTACATCAGACTTTCTTCCGCAAACGGCGAAACGCTTTGACTCGGTGAGTTTCGCGGCATTCCGACTTCGATGCCCCGGTTGCCGAAATTCAGTTGCCTTTGAATTTCGGGTGATCCCTCTTGAGCATGTATGCTTCTGCTACTTGTTCTACATCAGACTTTCTTCCGCAAACGGCGAAACGCTTTGACTCGGTGAGTTTCGCGGCATTCCGACTTCGATGCCCCGGTTGCCGAAATTCAGTTGCCTTTGAATTTCGGGTGATCCCTCTTGAGCATGTATGCTTCTGCTACTTGTTCTACATCAGACTTTCTTCCGCAAACGGCGAAACGCTTTGACTCGGTGAGTTTCGCGGCATTCCGACTTCGATGCCCCGGTTGCCGAAATTCAGTTGCCTTTGAATTTCGGGTGATCCCTCTTGAGCATGTATGCTTCTGCTACTTGTTCTACATCAGACTTTCTTCCGCAAACGGCGAAACGCTTTGACTCGGTGAGTTTCGCGGCATTCCGACTTCGATGCCCCGGTTGCCGAAATTCAGTTGCCTTTGAATTTCGGGTGATCCCTCTTGAGCATGTATGCTTCTGCTACTTGTTCTACATCAGACTTTCTTCCGCAAACGGCGAAACGCTTTGACTCGGTGAGTTTCGCGGCATTCCGACTTCGATGCCCCGGTTGCCGAAATTCAGTTGCCTTTGAATTTCGGGTGATCCCTCTTGAGCATGTATGCTTCTGCTACTTGTTCTACATCAGACTTTCTTCCGCAAACGGCGAAACGCTTTGACTCGGTGAGTTTCGCGGCATTCCGACTTCGATGCCCCGGTTGCCGAAATTCAGTTGCCTTTGAATTTCGGGTGATCCCTCTTGAGCATGTATGCTTCTGCTACTTGTTCTACATCAGACTTTCTTCCGCAAACGGCGAAACGCTTTGACTCGGTGAGTTTCGCGGCATTCCGACTTCGATGCCCCGGTTGCCGAAATTCAGTTGCCTTTGAATTTCGGGTGATCCCTCTTGAGCATGTATGCTTCTGCTACTTGTTCTACATCAGACTTTCTTCCGCAAACGGCGAAACGCTTTGACTCGGTGAGTTTCGCGGCATTCCGACTTCGATGCCCCGTTGCCGAAATTCAGTTGCCTTTGAATTTCGGGTGATCCCTCTTGAGCATGTATGCTTCTGCTACTTGTTCTACATCAGACTTTCTTCCGCAAACGGCGAAACGCTTTGACTCGGTGAGTTTCGCGGCATTCCGACTTCGATGCCCCGGTTGCCGAAATTCAGTTGCCTTTGAATTTCGGGTGATCCCTCTTGAGCATGTATGCTTCTGCTACTTGTTCTACATCAGACTTCTTCCGCAAACGGCGAAACGCTTTGACTCGGTGAGTTTCGCGGCATTCCGACTTCGATGCCCCGGTTGCCGAAATTCAGTTGCCTTTGAATTTCGGGTGATCCCTCTTGAGCATGTATGCTTCTGCTACTTGTTCTACATCAGACTTTCTTCCGCAAACGGCGAAACGCTTTGACTCGGTGAGTTTCGCGGCATTCCGACTTCGATGCCCCGGTTGCCGAAATTCAGTTGCCTTTGAATTTCGGGTGATCCCTCTTGAGCATGTATGCTTCTGCTACTTGTTCTACATCAGACTTCTTCCGCAAACGGCGAAACGCTTTGACTCGGTGAGTTTCGCGGCATTCCGACTTCGATGCCCCGGTTGCCGAAATTCAGTTGCCTTTGAATTTCGGGTGATCCCTCTTGAGCATGTATGCTTCTGCTACTTGTTCTACATCAGACTTTCTTCCGCAAACGGCGAAACGCTTTGACTCGGTGAGTTTCGCGGCATTCCGACTTCGATGCCCCGGTTGCCGAAATTCAGTTGCCTTTGAATTTCGGGTGATCCCTCTTGAGCATGTATGCTTCTGCTACTTGTTCTACATCAGACTTTCTTCCGCAAACGGCGAAACGCTTTGACTCGGTGAGTTTCGCGGCATTCCGACTTCGATGCCCCGGTTGCCGAAATTCAGTTGCCTTTGAATTTCGGGTGATCCCTCTTGAGCATGTATGCTTCTGCTACTTGTTCTACATCAGACTTTCTTCCGCAAACGGCGAAACGCTTTGACTCGGTGAGTTTCGCGGCATTCCGACTTCGATGCCCCGGTTGCCGAAATTCAGTTGCCTTTGAATTTCGGGTGATCCCTCTTGAGCATGTATGCTTCTGCTACTTGTTCTACATCAGACTTTCTTCCGCAAACGGCGAAACGCTTTGACTCGGTGAGTTTCGCGGCATTCCGACTTCGATGCCCCGGTTGCCGAAATTCAGTTGCCTTTGAATTTCGGGTGATCCCTCTTGAGCATGTATGCTTCTGCTACTTGTTCTACATCAGACTTCTTCCGCAAACGGCGAAACGCTTTGACTCGGTGAGTTTCGCGGCATTCCGACTTCGATGCCCCGGTTGCCGAAATTCAGTTGCCTTTGAATTTCGGGTGATCCCTCTTGAGCATGTATGCTTCTGCTACTTGTTCTACATCAGACTTTCTTCCGCAAACGGCGAAACGCTTTGACTCGGTGAGTTTCGCGGCATTCCGACTTCGATGCCCCGGTTGCCGAAATTCAGTTGCCTTTGAATTTCGGGTGATCCCTCTTGAGCATGTATGCTTCTGCTACTTGTTCTACATCAGACTTTCTTCCGCAAACGGCGAAACGCTTTGACTCGGTGAGTTTCGCGGCATTCCGACTTCGATGCCCCGGTTGCCGAAATTCAGTTGCCTTTGAATTTCGGGTGATCCCTCTTGAGCATGTATGCTTCTGCTACTTGTTCTACATCAGACTTTCTTCCGCAAACGGCGAAACGCTTTGACTCGGTGAGTTTCGCGGCATTCCGACTTCGATGCCCCGGTTGCCGAAATTCAGTTGCCTTTGAATTTCGGGTGATCCCTCTTGAGCATGTATGCTTCTGCTACTTGTTCTACATCAGACTTTCTTCCGCAAACGGCGAAACGCTTTGACTCGGTGAGTTTCGCGGCATTCCGACTTCGATGCCCCGGTTGCCGAAATTCAGTTGCCTTTGAATTTCGGGTGATCCCTCTTGAGCATGTATGCTTCTGCTACTTGTTCTACATCAGACTTCTTCCGCAAACGGCGAAACGCTTTGACTCGGTGAGTTTCGCGGCATTCCGACTTCGATGCCCCGGTTGCCGAAATTCAGTTGCCTTTGAATTTCGGGTGATCCCTCTTGAGCATGTATGCTTCTGCTACTTGTTCTACATCAGACTTTCTTCCGCAAACGGCGAAACGCTTTGACTCGGTGAGTTTCGCGGCATTCCGACTTCGATGCCCCGGTTGCCGAAATTCAGTTGCCTTTGAATTTCGGGTGATCCCTCTTGAGCATGTATGCTTCTGCTACTTGTTCTACATCAGACTTTCTTCCGCAAACGGCGAAACGCTTTGACTCGGTGAGTTTCGCGGCATTCCGACTTCGATGCCCCGGTTGCCGAAATTCAGTTGCCTTTGAATTTCGGGTGATCCCTCTTGAGCATGTATGCTTCTGCTACTTGTTCTACATCAGACTTTCTTCCGCAAACGGCGAAACGCTTTGACTCGGTGAGTTTCGCGGCATTCCGACTTCGATGCCCCGGTTGCCGAAATTCAGTTGCCTTTGAATTTCGGGTGATCCCTCTTGAGCATGTATGCTTCTGCTACTTGTTCTACATCAGACTTCTTCCGCAAACGGCGAAACGCTTTGACTCGGTGAGTTTCGCGGCATTCCGACTTCGATGCCCCGGTTGCCGAAATTCAGTTGCCTTTGAATTTCGGGTGATCCCTCTTGAGCATGTATGCTTCTGCTACTTGTTCTACATCAGACTTCTTCCGCAAACGGCGAAACGCTTTGACTCGGTGAGTTTCGCGGCATTCCGACTTCGATGCCCCGGTTGCCGAAATTCAGTTGCCTTTGAATTTCGGGTGATCCCTCTTGAGCATGTATGCTTCTGCTACTTGTTCTACATCAGACTTTCTTCCGCAAACGGCGAAACGCTTTGACTCGGTGAGTTTCGCGGCATTCCGACTTCGATGCCCGGTTGCCGAAATTCAGTTGCCTTTGAATTTCGGGTGATCCCTCTTGAGCATGTATGCTTCTGCTACTTGTTCTACATCAGACTTCTTCCGCAAACGGCGAAACGCTTTGACTCGGTGAGTTTCGCGGCATTCCGACTTCGATGCCCCGGTTGCCGAAATTCAGTTGCCTTTGAATTTCGGGTGATCCCTCTTGAGCATGTATGCTTCTGCTACTTGTTCTACATCAGACTTTCTTCCGCAAACGGCGAAACGCTTTGACTCGGTGAGTTTCGCGGCATTCCGACTTCGATGCCCCGGTTGCCGAAATTCAGTTGCCTTTGAATTTCGGGTGATCCCTCTTGAGCATGTATGCTTCTGCTACTTGTTCTACATCAGACTTTCTTCCGCAAACGGCGAAACGCTTTGACTCGGTGAGTTTCGCGGCATTCCGACTTCGATGCCCCGGTTGCCGAAATTCAGTTGCCTTTGAATTTCGGGTGATCCCTCTTGAGCATGTATGCTTCTGCTACTTGTTCTACATCAGACTTTCTTCCGCAAACGGCGAAACGCTTTGACTCGGTGAGTTTCGCGGCATTCCGACTTCGATGCCCCGGTTGCCGAAATTCAGTTGCCTTTGAATTTCGGGTGATCCCTCTTGAGCATGTATGCTTCTGCTACTTGTTCTACATCAGACTTCTTCCGCAAACGGCGAAACGCTTTGACTCGGTGAGTTTCGCGGCATTCCGACTTCGATGCCCCGTTGCCGAAATTCAGTTGCCTTTGAATTTCGGGTGATCCCTCTTGAGCATGTATGCTTCTGCTACTTGTTCTACATCAGACTTCTTCCGCAAACGGCGAAACGCTTTGACTCGGTGAGTTTCGCGGCATTCCGACTTCGATGCCCCGGTTGCCGAAATTCAGTTGCCTTTGAATTTCGGGTGATCCCTCTTGAGCATGTATGCTTCTGCTACTTGTTCTACATCAGACTTCTTCCGCAAACGGCGAAACGCTTTGACTCGGTGAGTTTCGCGGCATTCCGACTTCGATGCCCCGGTTGCCGAAATTCAGTTGCCTTTGAATTTCGGGTGATCCCTCTTGAGCATGTATGCTTCTGCTACTTGTTCTACATCAGACTTTCTTCCGCAAACGGCGAAACGCTTTGACTCGGTGAGTTTCGCGGCATTCCGACTTCGATGCCCCGGTTGCCGAAATTCAGTTGCCTTTGAATTTCGGGTGATCCCTCTTGAGCATGTATGCTTCTGCTACTTGTTCTACATCAGACTTTCTTCCGCAAACGGCGAAACGCTTTGACTCGGTGAGTTTCGCGGCATTCCGACTTCGATGCCCCGTTGCCGAAATTCAGTTGCCTTTGAATTTCGGGTGATCCCTCTTGAGCATGTATGCTTCTGCTACTTGTTCTACATCAGACTTTCTTCCGCAAACGGCGAAACGCTTTGACTCGGTGAGTTTCGCGGCATTCCGACTTCGATGCCCCGGTTGCCGAAATTCAGTTGCCTTTGAATTTCGGGTGATCCCTCTTGAGCATGTATGCTTCTGCTACTTGTTCTACATCAGACTTTCTTCCGCAAACGGCGAAACGCTTTGACTCGGTGAGTTTCGCGGCATTCCGACTTCGATGCCCCGGTTGCCGAAATTCAGTTGCCTTTGAATTTCGGGTGATCCCTCTTGAGCATGTATGCTTCTGCTACTTGTTCTACATCAGACTTTCTTCCGCAAACGGCGAAACGCTTTGACTCGGTGAGTTTCGCGGCATTCCGACTTCGATGCCCCGGTTGCCGAAATTCAGTTGCCTTTGAATTTCGGGTGATCCCTCTTGAGCATGTATGCTTCTGCTACTTGTTCTACATCAGACTTTCTTCCGCAAACGGCGAAACGCTTTGACTCGGTGAGTTTCGCGGCATTCCGACTTCGATGCCCCGGTTGCCGAAATTCAGTTGCCTTTGAATTTCGGGTGATCCCTCTTGAGCATGTATGCTTCTGCTACTTGTTCTACATCAGACTTTCTTCCGCAAACGGCGAAACGCTTTGACTCGGTGAGTTTCGCGGCATTCCGACTTCGATGCCCCGGTTGCCGAAATTCAGTTGCCTTTGAATTTCGGGTGATCCCTCTTGAGCATGTATGCTTCTGCTACTTGTTCTACATCAGACTTTCTTCCGCAAACGGCGAAACGCTTTGACTCGGTGAGTTTCGCGGCATTCCGACTTCGATGCCCCGTTGCCGAAATTCAGTTGCCTTTGAATTTCGGGTGATCCCTCTTGAGCATGTATGCTTCTGCTACTTGTTCTACATCAGACTTTCTTCCGCAAACGGCGAAACGCTTTGACTCGGTGAGTTTCGCGGCATTCCGACTTCGATGCCCCGGTTGCCGAAATTCAGTTGCCTTTGAATTTCGGGTGATCCCTCTTGAGCATGTATGCTTCTGCTACTTGTTCTACATCAGACTTTCTTCCGCAAACGGCGAAACGCTTTGACTCGGTGAGTTTCGCGGCATTCCGACTTCGATGCCCCGGTTGCCGAAATTCAGTTGCCTTTGAATTTCGGGTGATCCCTCTTGAGCATGTATGCTTCTGCTACTTGTTCTACATCAGACTTTCTTCCGCAAACGGCGAAACGCTTTGACTCGGTGAGTTTCGCGGCATTCCGACTTCGATGCCCCGGTTGCCGAAATTCAGTTGCCTTTGAATTTCGGGTGATCCCTCTTGAGCATGTATGCTTCTGCTACTTGTTCTACATCAGACTTTCTTCCGCAAACGGCGAAACGCTTTGACTCGGTGAGTTTCGCGGCATTCCGACTTCGATGCCCGGTTGCCGAAATTCAGTTGCCTTTGAATTTCGGGTGATCCCTCTTGAGCATGTATGCTTCTGCTACTTGTTCTACATCAGACTTTCTTCCGCAAACGGCGAAACGCTTTGACTCGGTGAGTTTCGCGGCATTCCGACTTCGATGCCCCGGTTGCCGAAATTCAGTTGCCTTTGAATTTCGGGTGATCCCTCTTGAGCATGTATGCTTCTGCTACTTGTTCTACATCAGACTTCTTCCGCAAACGGCGAAACGCTTTGACTCGGTGAGTTTCGCGGCATTCCGACTTCGATGCCCCGGTTGCCGAAATTCAGTTGCCTTTGAATTTCGGGTGATCCCTCTTGAGCATGTATGCTTCTGCTACTTGTTCTACATCAGACTTTCTTCCGCAAACGGCGAAACGCTTTGACTCGGTGAGTTTCGCGGCATTCCGACTTCGATGCCCCGGTTGCCGAAATTCAGTTGCCTTTGAATTTCGGGTGATCCCTCTTGAGCATGTATGCTTCTGCTACTTGTTCTACATCAGACTTTCTTCCGCAAACGGCGAAACGCTTTGACTCGGTGAGTTTCGCGGCATTCCGACTTCGATGCCCGGTTGCCGAAATTCAGTTGCCTTTGAATTTCGGGTGATCCCTCTTGAGCATGTATGCTTCTGCTACTTGTTCTACATCAGACTTTCTTCCGCAAACGGCGAAACGCTTTGACTCGGTGAGTTTCGCGGCATTCCGACTTCGATGCCCCGGTTGCCGAAATTCAGTTGCCTTTGAATTTCGGGTGATCCCTCTTGAGCATGTATGCTTCTGCTACTTGTTCTACATCAGACTTTCTTCCGCAAACGGCGAAACGCTTTGACTCGGTGAGTTTCGCGGCATTCCGACTTCGATGCCCCGGTTGCCGAAATTCAGTTGCCTTTGAATTTCGGGTGATCCCTCTTGAGCATGTATGCTTCTGCTACTTGTTCTACATCAGACTTTCTTCCGCAAACGGCGAAACGCTTTGACTCGGTGAGTTTCGCGGCATTCCGACTTCGATGCCCCGGTTGCCGAAATTCAGTTGCCTTTGAATTTCGGGTGATCCCTCTTGAGCATGTATGCTTCTGCTACTTGTTCTACATCAGACTTTCTTCCGCAAACGGCGAAACGCTTTGACTCGGTGAGTTTCGCGGCATTCCGACTTCGATGCCCCGGTTGCCGAAATTCAGTTGCCTTTGAATTTCGGGTGATCCCTCTTGAGCATGTATGCTTCTGCTACTTGTTCTACATCAGACTTTCTTCCGCAAACGGCGAAACGCTTTGACTCGGTGAGTTTCGCGGCATTCCGACTTCGATGCCCCGGTTGCCGAAATTCAGTTGCCTTTGAATTTCGGGTGATCCCTCTTGAGCATGTATGCTTCTGCTACTTGTTCTACATCAGACTTTCTTCCGCAAACGGCGAAACGCTTTGACTCGGTGAGTTTCGCGGCATTCCGACTTCGATGCCCCGGTTGCCGAAATTCAGTTGCCTTTGAATTTCGGGTGATCCCTCTTGAGCATGTATGCTTCTGCTACTTGTTCTACATCAGACTTTCTTCCGCAAACGGCGAAACGCTTTGACTCGGTGAGTTTCGCGGCATTCCGACTTCGATGCCCCGGTTGCCGAAATTCAGTTGCCTTTGAATTTCGGGTGATCCCTCTTGAGCATGTATGCTTCTGCTACTTGTTCTACATCAGACTTTCTTCCGCAAACGGCGAAACGCTTTGACTCGGTGAGTTTCGCGGCATTCCGACTTCGATGCCCCGGTTGCCGAAATTCAGTTGCCTTTGAATTTCGGGTGATCCCTCTTGAGCATGTATGCTTCTGCTACTTGTTCTACATCAGACTTTCTTCCGCAAACGGCGAAACGCTTTGACTCGGTGAGTTTCGCGGCATTCCGACTTCGATGCCCCGGTTGCCGAAATTCAGTTGCCTTTGAATTTCGGGTGATCCCTCTTGAGCATGTATGCTTCTGCTACTTGTTCTACATCAGACTTTCTTCCGCAAACGGCGAAACGCTTTGACTCGGTGAGTTTCGCGGCATTCCGACTTCGATGCCCCGGTTGCCGAAATTCAGTTGCCTTTGAATTTCGGGTGATCCCTCTTGAGCATGTATGCTTCTGCTACTTGTTCTACATCAGACTTTCTTCCGCAAACGGCGAAACGCTTTGACTCGGTGAGTTTCGCGGCATTCCGACTTCGATGCCCCGGTTGCCGAAATTCAGTTGCCTTTGAATTTCGGGTGATCCCTCTTGAGCATGTATGCTTCTGCTACTTGTTCTACATCAGACTTTCTTCCGCAAACGGCGAAACGCTTTGACTCGGTGAGTTTCGCGGCATTCCGACTTCGATGCCCCGGTTGCCGAAATTCAGTTGCCTTTGAATTTCGGGTGATCCCTCTTGAGCATGTATGCTTCTGCTACTTGTTCTACATCACACTTCTTCCGCAAACGGCGAAACGCTTTGACTCGGTGAGTTTCGCGGCATTCCGACTTCGATGCCGGTTGCCGAAATTCAGTTGCCTTTGAATTTCGGGTGATCCCTCTTGAGCATGTATGCTTCTGCTACTTGTTCTACATCAGACTTTTCCGCAAACGGCGAAACGCTTTGACTCGGTGAGTTTCGCGGCATTCCGACTTCGATGCCCCGGTTGCCGAAATTCAGTTGCCTTTGAATTTCGGGTGATCCCTCTTGAGCATGTATGCTTCTGCTACTTGTTCTACATCAGACTTTCTTCCGCAAACGGCGAAACGCTTTGACTCGGTGAGTTTCGCGGCATTCCGACTTCGATGCCCCGGTTGCCGAAATTCAGTTGCCTTTGAATTTCGGGTGATCCCTCTTGAGCATGTATGCTTCTGCTACTTGTTCTACATCACTTTCTTCCGCAAACGGCGAAACGCTTTGACTCGGTGAGTTTCGCGGCATTCCGACTTCGATGCCCCGGTTGCCGAAATTCAGTTGCCTTTGAATTTCGGGTGATCCCTCTTGAGCATGTATGCTTCTGCTACTTGTTCTACATCAGACTTCTTCCGCAAACGGCGAAACGCTTTGACTCGGTGAGTTTCGCGGCATTCCGACTTCGATGCCCCGGTTGCCGAAATTCAGTTGCCTTTGAATTTCGGGTGATCCCTCTTGAGCATGTATGCTTCTGCTACTTGTTCTACATCACACTTTCTTCCGCAAACGGCGAAACGCTTTGACTCGGTGAGTTTCGCGGCATTCCGACTTCGATGCCCCGGTTGCCGAAATTCAGTTGCCTTTGAATTTCGGGTGATCCCTCTTGAGCATGTATGCTTCTGCTACTTGTTCTACATCAGACTTCTTCCGCAAACGGCGAAACGCTTTGACTCCATGAGTTTCGCCGCATTCTGATTTCGATGCCCCGGTTGCTGAAATTCAATTGCCTTTGAATTTCGGGTGATCTCTTGAGCATGTATGCTTCTGCTACTTGTTCTACCTCAAACTTTCTTCCGCAAACGGCGAAACGCTTTGACTCGGTGAGTTTCGCCGCATTCCGACTTCGATGCCCCGGTTGCTGAAATTCCATTGCCTTTGAATTTCGGGTGATCTCTTGAGCATGTATGCTTCTGCTACTTGTTCTACATCAGACTTCTTTCCGCAAAAGGCGAAACGCTTTGACTCGGTGAGTTTCGCACCATTCCGACTTCGATGCCCCGGTTGCCGAAATTCAGTTGCCTTTGAATTTCGGGAGATCCCTCTTGACCATGTATGCTTCTGCTACTTTTTCTACATCAGACTTTCTTGCGCAAACGGCGAAACGCTTTAAGTCGGTGAGTTTCGCGGCATTCCGAGTTCGATGCCCCGGTTGCCGAAATTCAGTTGCCTTTGAATTTCGGGTGATCCCTCTTGAGCATGTATGCTTCTGCTACTTGTTCTACATCAGACTTTCTTCCGCAAACGGCGAAACGCTTTGACTCGGTGAGTTTCGCGGCATTCCGACTTCGATGCCCCGGTTGCCGAAATTCAGTTGCCTTTGAATTTCGGGTGATCTCTTGAGCATGTATGCTTCTGCTACTTGTTCTACCTCAGACTTTCTTCCGCAAACGGCGAAACGCTTTGACTCGGTGAGTTTCGCGGCATTCCGACTTCGATGCCCCGGTTGCCGAAATTCAGTTGCCTTTGAATTTCGGGTGATCCCTCTTCAGCATGTATGCTTCTGCTACTTGTTCAACTTTAGACTTCTTCCGTAAACGGCGAAACGCTTTGACTCGGTGAGTTTCGCGGCATTCCGACTTCGATGCCCCGTTGCCGAAATTCAGTTGCCTTTGAATTTCGGGTGATCCCTCTTGAGCATGTATGCTTCTGCTACTTGTTCTACATCAGACTTTCTTCCGCAAACGGCGAAACGCTTTGACTCGGTGAGTTTCGCGGCATTCGACTTCGATGCCCCGGTTGCCGAAATTCAGTTGCCTTTGAATTTCGGTGATCCCTCTTGAGCATGTATGCTTCTGCTACTTGTTCTACATCAGACTTTCTTCCGCAAACGGCGAAACGCTTTGACTCGGTGAGTTTCGCGGCATTCCGACTTCGATCCCCGGTTGCCGAAATTCAGTTGCCTTTGAATTTCGGGTGATCCTCTTGAGCATGTATGCTTCTGCTACTTGTTCTACATCAGACTTCTTCCGCAAACGGCGAAACGCTTTGACTCGGTGAGTTTCGCGGCATTCCGACTTCGATCCCCCGGTTGATGAAATTTAGTTGCCTTTGAATTTCGGGTGATCCCTCTTGAGCATGTATGCTTCTGCTACTTGTTCTACATCAGACTTTCTTCCGCAAACGGCGAAACGCTTTGAATCGGTGAGTTTCGCGGCATTCCGACTTCGATGCCCCGGCTGCCGAAATTCAGTTGCCTTTGAATTTCGGGTGATGTCTTGAGCATGTATGCTTCTGCTACTTGGTCTACATCAGACTTTCTTCCGCAAACAGCGAAACACTTTGAATCGGTGAGTTTCGCGGCATTCCGACTTCGATGTCCCAGTTGCCGAAATTTAGTTGCCTTTGAATTTCAGGTGATCTCTTGAGCATGTATGCGTCTGCTACTTGTTCTACATCAGTCTTTCTTCCGCAAACGGCGAAACGCTTTGAATCGGTGAGTTTCGCGGCATTCCGACTTCGATCCCACGTTTGCCGAAATTCAGTTGCCTTTGAATTTCGGGTGATCCCACTTTACCATGTATGCTTCTGCTACTTGGTCTATATAAAACTTTCTTCCGCAAATGGCGAAAGGCTTTGAATTGGTGAGTTTCGCGGCATTCTGACTTCGATCTCACGGTTGCCAAAATTCAGTTGCCTTTGATTTTCGGGTGATCCCTCTTGAGCATGTATGCTTCTGCTACTTGTTCTACATCAGACTTTCTTCCGCAAATGGCAAAACTCTTTGAATCGGTGAGTTTCGCGGCATTCCGACTTCGATGCCCCGGTTGCCGAAATTCAATTGCCTTTGAATTTCAGGTGATCCTTCTTGAGCATGTATGCTTCTGGTACTTGTTATACATCAGACTTTCTTCCGCAAACGGCGCAACGCTTTGACTCGTGAGT
>CM055362.1:23956177-23982848 GCA_029228515.1 Populus alba x Populus x berolinensis | reverse complement strand
GAAGAAAGTCTGATGTAGAACAAGTAGCAGAAGCAACATGCTCAAGAGGGATCATCACCGGAAATTCAAAGGCAACTGAATTTCCGGCAAACCGGCGGCGTCGAAGTCGAAATGCCCCTGCGAAAACTCCACCGAGTCACCCAAAGCGTTTTGTTGGTCCGTTTGCGGGGAAGCGGAAGTGTGAGGTTGAACAAGTAGCTTGAAGCATACATGCTAAAGGAGGGGTTCACTCCGAAATTTAAAAAGGCGACTGAATTTCGGCCAACCCGGGGCACATTCGAAGTCGGCGTCAAAGCCGCGAAACTCACCGAGTCAAATTCGTTTCGCCGCTTTCGGAAGGGAAGCCGTGATCATAGAAACCTGTAGCAGAAGCATACATGCTACCAAGACGGGATCACCCGAAATTCAAAGCAAACTGAATTTCGGCATCCGAGGAATCGAAGTCGGGATACGCGTATAAAAACTCACCGAGTTCAATAGCCGTGCTTTGTTGTATTGTGGAAGGCAAGTGATGATGCCTAGAACAAGAGTAGCAGGAGAAGCATTCTATGCTCCACGTCGGGATCACCCGAAATTAAAAGGCAATCTGAATGGCACGGGCCTTCCGGCCGGCATCGATGTTGGTTGTGAACCCCCAGGGTTACGATCCGTGGGAATTTGGGAGCGTGTGCACCGGGGTGCGGTAGGACCAGTGTGATGTTCCTGGTACAAGTAGCAGAAGCATACTTGATGCAAGAGGGAATCACTCCGAAATTCTCACGGCAACTGAATTTCGGCAATGGGGGAATCCGACAGTCGGAATGCCCGCATGAATACCTAAACTGAAGTGAAAGTGTTTTCGCCGTCCTTGCGGAACGAGTGTGATGTAGAACAAGTAGCAGAAGCATTTACCAATGATCAAGGCCGGGATCACACAGAAATTCAAAGGCAACTGAATTTTCGGCAACCGGGGCATCGATAAGTCGGAGTGCATCCAGTGAAACTTCACCTGAAGTCAAAGCGTTTGCGTCCCCCAACTCTTGTTTGCGGAAGGAAGTGTGATTGCTTGAACATGGAGAAGAATAGCATAAATATCAAGAGGGGATCCACAACCGAAATTCAAAGGCTACTGAATTTACGGCAAACCGGCGGTTTCAGAAGTCGCGGATGGCCCGTGAAACTCTACGAGTCTAAGCGTTGCGTTTGTTTGCGGAAGGGAAAGTGTGTTGTAGTACATGTCAGCTGAAGAAGCATACCAATGCTAAAGAGGGGATCAATTCGAAATTCAAAAGGCAACTGGGAATTTCCGCGCAACCACGGGGCATCAAAGTCGGAAGGCCGCGGAACTCTCCGAGTGTTGAAAGCGTTTCGCACGTTTGCGGAAGACGCCTCACGTGTGATGCTACGAACAAGTAGAAAGAAGCATACAATGCTCAAGAGGGATCACCCGCGGGGTAAATTCAATAAGGTTCTGAATTTCCCCGGCAACCAGGGCACCAGCGATGTTGGAATGAAGCGAAACTCTACCGGGTCATTGCATTTCGAAGTTTGCGGAAGGATGTGTGATGTTAGAACAAGTAGCAGAAGGCATACCCATGCTCAACGAAGGATCCACCCCGAAATTCATCACGGCAATTGAATTTCGGAGCAAACCGGCCCGGCATACGATAAGTCGGAATGCCGCGCAAATCACGACGAGTCAAAGCGTTTCGTTGTTTGCGGCAAGGAAGTGTGATGTAGAACAAGTAGCTGAATCATACATGCTGATGAGGGGATCACCCCAAATTCAAAGGCAACTGAAATTTCGGCCAACCTGGACGGTATCGACAGTCGGAATTGCCCGTGAAACTCACCGAGTCAAAGGCAATTTACTCGTTTGCGGAAGGAAGTGTGAGGTAGAATAAGTCCAGCCAGAAGCATTCCCTCCATGCTCCAAGATGGGTTTCACTGCGAAATTCAAAGGCAACTGATTTTCGGGCATAAGGGGCATCGAAGTCGGGGAATGCTCCGAGCTAACTCTACGAGTGATAGCGTTGAGCCGTTTTCCTTGCGGACCACGGAGTGTGCCGCCCGTCCGTGATGTTTCTAAGAAACAAGTTGCAGATGCATACATGCTCAAGAGGGATCACCCTAAATTCAAAAGCAACTGAATTTCGGCAACCGGGGCACTCGGAAGTCGGAATGACCGGCGAAAACTCAACAGTGTCCCACCATAGCTGTTGTGTTGTTTGCGGAAGGAAGTGTGATGTAGAAACAAGTAGCTGACAGCATACATGCTATAGAGGGATCACACGGTAATTAAAAGGCAACTGATTTTCGGCCAACCGTCGGGGGCGCGGGCATCTGGGGGGGGGGGGCAGGGAGGGCGCAGGGCATCGATAGTCGAGAAATTTGCCCCGCAGGGAAACTCACCGGAGGCATTTTTAGTTTCGCCGCTTACGGAAGGAAGCCTGTTCTAGGAAACCAGTAGCAGAAGTCATACATGCTCCAAGAGGGTTCACCCGAAAGTCAAAAGGCAACTGATTTTCGGCAAAAACCGAGGAATCGAAGTAAGTATGCCGCGAAACTCACCGAGTCAAAGACAGTTTTGTTGTTTGTGGAAGGAAGTGGTTGTAGAATCAAGTAGCAGAAGTCATACATGCTCAAGAGGAGATCACACGTATATTCAAAAGCAACTGAATTTCCGGCAGCAACCGGGCTTGTCGGAATCGACAGTTGGAATGCCAGAGAATAACTCTCCGTGGTCAAATTGTTTTGCCGTTTATGGAAGGAAAATGGTGGGTGGTTGAAACAAGTCCCAGCAGAAAGCATACATGCTGAAGAGGGAACACAACGTATAGCACAGGATACAGGTAGTGCTGCATAAGGATCGGCATCGAAGTCGGTTTGCACCGCGAAACTAAAACGATGTCAAAGCGTTTCGCTGTTTGCAAACACAACGTCTGTGATGTAGAACCAGTAGCAGAAGAAGCATACATGCTCAAGAGGGGATCACCCGGAAATTCAAAGGCCAACTGGAATTTGTGGCAACCGGGGAATCGAAGTCGGCAAATGCCCCCGCGCGAGTACTCAAGAGCCCCCTTGTGTAAGCGTTGCGCCGTTCTCTCTTTGCGGACCACGAGGTGTGATGCTTTGTACAAGTTAGACAAGATGAAAGATACATTGCCTCTAAGAGGGATCACCCGAAATTCAAAGGCAACTGAAGTTCGGCTAACCGGGGCATCCGAAGTCTGAATGCCGTGTGAAACACACCAGAGTCCAAAGCGTTTTCGTTATGTTTGCGGATAGGAAGTGTGATGTTTGAACAAGTCAGCTAGAAAGAAGGCATACACATGGCTCCCAAGAGGGATCACCCGCGAAATTCTAAGGCAACTGAATTTCGGCAACCGGGGCATCGAAGTCGGAATGCCGCGAAACTCACCGAGTCAAAGCGTTTCGCCGTTTGCGGAAGAAAGTGTGATGTAGAACAAGTAGCAGAAGCATACATGCTCAAGAGGGATCACCCGAAATTCAAAGGCAACTGAATTTCGGCAACCGGGGCATCGAAGTCGGAATGCCGCGAAACTCACCGAGTCAAAGCGTTTCGCCGTTTGCGGAAGAAAGTGTGATGTAGAACAAGTAGCAGAAGCATACATGCTCAAGAGGGATCACCCGAAATTCAAAGGCAACTGAATTTCGGCAACCGGGGCATCGAAGTCGGAATGCCGCGAAACTCACCGAGTCAAAGCGTTTCGCCGTTTGCGGAAGAAAGTGTGATGTAGAACAAGTAGCAGAAGCATACATGCTCAAGAGGGATCACCCGAAATTCAAAGGCAACTGAATTTCGGCAACCGGGGCATCGAAGTCGGAATGCCGCGAAACTCACCGAGTCAAAGCGTTTCGCCGTTTGCGGAAGAAAGTCTGATGTAGAACAAGTAGCAGAAGCATACATGCTCAAGAGGGATCACCCGAAATTCAAAGGCAACTGAATTTCGGCAACCGGGGCATCGAAGTCGGAATGCCGCGAAACTCACCGAGTCAAAGCGTTTCGCCGTTTGCGGAAGAAAGTCTGATGTAGAACAAGTAGCAGAAGCATACATGCTCAAGAGGGATCACCCGAAATTCAAAGGCAACTGAATTTCGGCAACCGGGGCATCGAAGTCGGAATGCCGCGAAACTCACCGAGTCAAAGCGTTTCGCCGTTTGCGGAAGAAAGTCTGATGTAGAACAAGTAGCAGAAGCATACATGCTCAAGAGGGATCACCCGAAATTCAAAGGCAACTGAATTTCGGCAACCGGGGCATCGAAGTCGGAATGCCGCGAAACTCACCGAGTCAAAGCGTTTCGCCGTTTGCGGAAGAAAGTCTGATGTAGAACAAGTAGCAGAAGCATACATGCTCAAGAGGGATCACCCGAAATTCAAAGGCAACTGAATTTCGGCAACCGGGCATCGAAGTCGGAATGCCGCGAAACTCACCGAGTCAAAGCGTTTCGCCGTTTGCGGAAGAAAGTCTGATGTAGAACAAGTAGCAGAAGCATACATGCTCAAGAGGGATCACCCGAAATTCAAAGGCAACTGAATTTCGGCAACCGGGGCATCGAAGTCGGAATGCCGCGAAACTCACCGAGTCAAAGCGTTTCGCCGTTTGCGGAAGAAAGTCTGATGTAGAACAAGTAGCAGAAGCATACATGCTCAAGAGGGATCACCCGAAATTCAAAGGCAACTGAATTTCGGCAACCGGGCATCGAAGTCGGAATGCCGCGAAACTCACCGAGTCAAAGCGTTTCGCCGTTTGCGGAAGAAAGTCTGATGTAGAACAAGTAGCAGAAGCATACATGCTCAAGAGGGATCACCCGAAATTCAAAGGCAACTGAATTTCGGCAACCGGGGCATCGAAGTCGGAATGCCGCGAAACTCACCGAGTCAAAGCGTTTCGCCGTTTGCGGAAGAAAGTCTGATGTAGAACAAGTAGCAGAAGCATACATGCTCAAGAGGGATCACCCGAAATTCAAAGGCAACTGAATTTCGGCAACCGGGGCATCGAAGTCGGAATGCCGCGAAACTCACCGAGTCAAAGCGTTTCGCCGTTTGCGGAAGAAGTGTGATGTAGAACAAGTAGCAGAAGCATACATGCTCAAGAGGGATCACCCGAAATTCAAAGGCAACTGAATTTCGGCAACCGGGGCATCGAAGTCGGAATGCCGCGAAACTCACCGAGTCAAAGCGTTTCGCCGTTTGCGGAAGAAAGTGTGATGTAGAACAAGTAGCAGAAGCATACATGCTCAAGAGGGATCACCCGAAATTCAAAGGCAACTGAATTTCGGCAACCGGGGCATCGAAGTCGGAATGCCGCGAAACTCACCGAGTCAAAGCGTTTCGCCGTTTGCGGAAGAAAGTGTGATGTAGAACAAGTAGCAGAAGCATACATGCTCAAGAGGGATCACCCGAAATTCAAAGGCAACTGAATTTCGGCAACCGGGGCATCGAAGTCGGAATGCCGCGAAACTCACCGAGTCAAAGCGTTTCGCCGTTTGCGGAAGAAAGTCTGATGTAGAACAAGTAGCAGAAGCATACATGCTCAAGAGGGATCACCCGAAATTCAAAGGCAACTGAATTTCGGCAACCGGGGCATCGAAGTCGGAATGCCGCGAAACTCACCGAGTCAAAGCGTTTCGCCGTTTGCGGAAGAAAGTCTGATGTAGAACAAGTAGCAGAAGCATACATGCTCAAGAGGGATCACCCGAAATTCAAAGGCAACTGAATTTCGGCAACCGGGGCATCGAAGTCGGAATGCCGCGAAACTCACCGAGTCAAAGCGTTTCGCCGTTTGCGGAAGAAAGTCTGATGTAGAACAAGTAGCAGAAGCATACATGCTCAAGAGGGATCACCCGAAATTCAAAGGCAACTGAATTTCGGCAACCGGGGCATCGAAGTCGGAATGCCGCGAAACTCACCGAGTCAAAGCGTTTCGCCGTTTGCGGAAGAAAGTCTGATGTAGAACAAGTAGCAGAAGCATACATGCTCAAGAGGGATCACCCGAAATTCAAAGGCAACTGAATTTCGGCAACCGGGGCATCGAAGTCGGAATGCCGCGAAACTCACCGAGTCAAAGCGTTTCGCCGTTTGCGGAAGAAAGTCTGATGTAGAACAAGTAGCAGAAGCATACATGCTCAAGAGGGATCACCCGAAATTCAAAGGCAACTGAATTTCGGCAACCGGGGCATCGAAGTCGGAATGCCGCGAAACTCACCGAGTCAAAGCGTTTCGCCGTTTGCGGAAGAAAGTCTGATGTAGAACAAGTAGCAGAAGCATACATGCTCAAGAGGGATCACCCGAAATTCAAAGGCAACTGAATTTCGGCAACCGGGGCATCGAAGTCGGAATGCCGCGAAACTCACCGAGTCAAAGCGTTTCGCCGTTTGCGGAAGAAAGTCTGATGTAGAACAAGTAGCAGAAGCATACATGCTCAAGAGGGATCACCCGAAATTCAAAGGCAACTGAATTTCGGCAACCGGGGCATCGAAGTCGGAATGCCGCGAAACTCACCGAGTCAAAGCGTTTCGCCGTTTGCGGAAGAAGTCTGATGTAGAACAAGTAGCAGAAGCATACATGCTCAAGAGGGATCACCCGAAATTCAAAGGCAACTGAATTTCGGCAACCGGGGCATCGAAGTCGGAATGCCGCGAAACTCACCGAGTCAAAGCGTTTCGCCGTTTGCGGAAGAAAGGTGATGTAGAACAAGTAGCAGAAGCATACATGCTCAAGAGGGATCACCCGAAATTCAAAGGCAACTGAATTTCGGCAACCGGGGCATCGAAGTCGGAATGCCGCGAAACTCACCGAGTCAAAGCGTTTCGCCGTTTGCGGAAGAAGTCTGATGTAGAACAAGTAGCAGAAGCATACATGCTCAAGAGGGATCACCCGAAATTCAAAGGCAACTGAATTTCGGCAACCGGGGCATCGAAGTCGGAATGCCGCGAAACTCACCGAGTCAAAGCGTTTCGCCGTTTGCGGAAGAAAGTGTGATGTAGAACAAGTAGCAGAAGCATACATGCTCAAGAGGGATCACCCGAAATTCAAAGGCAACTGAATTTCGGCAACCGGGGCATCGAAGTCGGAATGCCGCGAAACTCACCGAGTCAAAGCGTTTCGCCGTTTGCGGAAGAAAGTCTGATGTAGAACAAGTAGCAGAAGCATACATGCTCAAGAGGGATCACCCGAAATTCAAAGGCAACTGAATTTCGGCAACCGGGGCATCGAAGTCGGAATGCCGCGAAACTCACCGAGTCAAAGCGTTTCGCCGTTTGCGGAAGAAAGTGTGATGTAGAACAAGTAGCAGAAGCATACATGCTCAAGAGGGATCACCCGAAATTCAAAGGCAACTGAATTTCGGCAACCGGGGCATCGAAGTCGGAATGCCGCGAAACTCACCGAGTCAAAGCGTTTCGCCGTTTGCGGAAGAAAGTCTGATGTAGAACAAGTAGCAGAAGCATACATGCTCAAGAGGGATCACCCGAAATTCAAAGGCAACTGAATTTCGGCAACCGGGGCATCGAAGTCGGAATGCCGCGAAACTCACCGAGTCAAAGCGTTTCGCCGTTTGCGGAAGAAAGTGTGATGTAGAACAAGTAGCAGAAGCATACATGCTCAAGAGGGATCACCCGAAATTCAAAGGCAACTGAATTTCGGCAACCGGGCATCGAAGTCGGAATGCCGCGAAACTCACCGAGTCAAAGCGTTTCGCCGTTTGCGGAAGAAGTCTGATGTAGAACAAGTAGCAGAAGCATACATGCTCAAGAGGGATCACCCGAAATTCAAAGGCAACTGAATTTCGGCAACCGGGGCATCGAAGTCGGAATGCCGCGAAACTCACCGAGTCAAAGCGTTTCGCCGTTTGCGGAAGAAAGTGTGATGTAGAACAAGTAGCAGAAGCATACATGCTCAAGAGGGATCACCCGAAATTCAAAGGCAACTGAATTTCGGCAACCGGGCATCGAAGTCGGAATGCCGCGAAACTCACCGAGTCAAAGCGTTTCGCCGTTTGCGGAAGAAAGTGTGATGTAGAACAAGTAGCAGAAGCATACATGCTCAAGAGGGATCACCCGAAATTCAAAGGCAACTGAATTTCGGCAACCGGGGCATCGAAGTCGGAATGCCGCGAAACTCACCGAGTCAAAGCGTTTCGCCGTTTGCGGAAGAAGTGTGATGTAGAACAAGTAGCAGAAGCATACATGCTCAAGAGGGATCACCCGAAATTCAAAGGCAACTGAATTTCGGCAACCGGGGCATCGAAGTCGGAATGCCGCGAAACTCACCGAGTCAAAGCGTTTCGCCGTTTGCGGAAGAAGTCTGATGTAGAACAAGTAGCAGAAGCATACATGCTCAAGAGGGATCACCCGAAATTCAAAGGCAACTGAATTTCGGCAACCGGGGCATCGAAGTCGGAATGCCGCGAAACTCACCGAGTCAAAGCGTTTCGCCGTTTGCGGAAGAAAGTCTGATGTAGAACAAGTAGCAGAAGCATACATGCTCAAGAGGGATCACCCGAAATTCAAAGGCAACTGAATTTCGGCAACCGGGGCATCGAAGTCGGAATGCCGCGAAACTCACCGAGTCAAAGCGTTTCGCCGTTTGCGGAAGAAGTCTGATGTAGAACAAGTAGCAGAAGCATACATGCTCAAGAGGGATCACCCGAAATTCAAAGGCAACTGAATTTCGGCAACCGGGCATCGAAGTCGGAATGCCGCGAAACTCACCGAGTCAAAGCGTTTCGCCGTTTGCGGAAGAAAGTGTGATGTAGAACAAGTAGCAGAAGCATACATGCTCAAGAGGGATCACCCGAAATTCAAAGGCAACTGAATTTCGGCAACCGGGGCATCGAAGTCGGAATGCCGCGAAACTCACCGAGTCAAAGCGTTTCGCCGTTTGCGGAAGAAAGTCTGATGTAGAACAAGTAGCAGAAGCATACATGCTCAAGAGGGATCACCCGAAATTCAAAGGCAACTGAATTTCGGCAACCGGGGCATCGAAGTCGGAATGCCGCGAAACTCACCGAGTCAAAGCGTTTCGCCGTTTGCGGAAGAGAGTGTGATGTAGAACAAGTAGCAGAAGCATACATGCTCAAGAGGGATCACCCGAAATTCAAAGGCAACTGAATTTCGGCAACCGGGGCATCGAAGTCGGAATGCCGCGAAACTCACCGAGTCAAAGCGTTTCGCCGTTTGCGGAAGAAAGTGATGTAGAACAAGTAGCAGAAGCATACATGCTCAAGAGGGATCACCCGAAATTCAAAGGCAACTGAATTTCGGCAACCGGGGCATCGAAGTCGGAATGCCGCGAAACTCACCGAGTCAAAGCGTTTCGCCGTTTGCGGAAGAAAGTCTGATGTAGAACAAGTAGCAGAAGCATACATGCTCAAGAGGGATCACCCGAAATTCAAAGGCAACTGAATTTCGGCAACCGGGGCATCGAAGTCGGAATGCCGCGAAACTCACCGAGTCAAAGCGTTTCGCCGTTTGCGGAAGAAAGTCTGATGTAGAACAAGTAGCAGAAGCATACATGCTCAAGAGGGATCACCCGAAATTCAAAGGCAACTGAATTTCGGCAACCGGGGCATCGAAGTCGGAATGCCGCGAAACTCACCGAGTCAAAGCGTTTCGCCGTTTGCGGAAGAAGTCTGATGTAGAACAAGTAGCAGAAGCATACATGCTCAAGAGGGATCACCCGAAATTCAAAGGCAACTGAATTTCGGCAACCGGGGCATCGAAGTCGGAATGCCGCGAAACTCACCGAGTCAAAGCGTTTCGCCGTTTGCGGAAGAAAGTCTGATGTAGAACAAGTAGCAGAAGCATACATGCTCAAGAGGGATCACCCGAAATTCAAAGGCAACTGAATTTCGGCAACCGGGGCATCGAAGTCGGAATGCCGCGAAACTCACCGAGTCAAAGCGTTTCGCCGTTTGCGGAAGAAAGTGTGATGTAGAACAAGTAGCAGAAGCATACATGCTCAAGAGGGATCACCCGAAATTCAAAGGCAACTGAATTTCGGCAACCGGGGCATCGAAGTCGGAATGCCGCGAAACTCACCGAGTCAAAGCGTTTCGCCGTTTGCGGAAGAAAGTGTGATGTAGAACAAGTAGCAGAAGCATACATGCTCAAGAGGGATCACCCGAAATTCAAAGGCAACTGAATTTCGGCAACCGGGCATCGAAGTCGGAATGCCGCGAAACTCACCGAGTCAAAGCGTTTCGCCGTTTGCGGAAGAAAGTGTGATGTAGAACAAGTAGCAGAAGCATACATGCTCAAGAGGGATCACCCGAAATTCAAAGGCAACTGAATTTCGGCAACCGGGCATCGAAGTCGGAATGCCGCGAAACTCACCGAGTCAAAGCGTTTCGCCGTTTGCGGAAGAAAGTGTGATGTAGAACAAGTAGCAGAAGCATACATGCTCAAGAGGGATCACCCGAAATTCAAAGGCAACTGAATTTCGGCAACCGGGGCATCGAAGTCGGAATGCCGCGAAACTCACCGAGTCAAAGCGTTTCGCCGTTTGCGGAAGAAAGTGTGATGTAGAACAAGTAGCAGAAGCATACATGCTCAAGAGGGATCACCCGAAATTCAAAGGCAACTGAATTTCGGCAACCGGGCATCGAAGTCGGAATGCCGCGAAACTCACCGAGTCAAAGCGTTTCGCCGTTTGCGGAAGAAGTCTGATGTAGAACAAGTAGCAGAAGCATACATGCTCAAGAGGGATCACCCGAAATTCAAAGGCAACTGAATTTCGGCAACCGGGGCATCGAAGTCGGAATGCCGCGAAACTCACCGAGTCAAAGCGTTTCGCCGTTTGCGGAAGAAAGTGTGATGTAGAACAAGTAGCAGAAGCATACATGCTCAAGAGGGATCACCCGAAATTCAAAGGCAACTGAATTTCGGCAACCGGGCATCGAAGTCGGAATGCCGCGAAACTCACCGAGTCAAAGCGTTTCGCCGTTTGCGGAAGAAAGTCTGATGTAGAACAAGTAGCAGAAGCATACATGCTCAAGAGGGATCACCCGAAATTCAAAGGCAACTGAATTTCGGCAACCGGGGCATCGAAGTCGGAATGCCGCGAAACTCACCGAGTCAAAGCGTTTCGCCGTTTGCGGAAGAAAGTCTGATGTAGAACAAGTAGCAGAAGCATACATGCTCAAGAGGGATCACCCGAAATTCAAAGGCAACTGAATTTCGGCAACCGGGCATCGAAGTCGGAATGCCGCGAAACTCACCGAGTCAAAGCGTTTCGCCGTTTGCGGAAGAAGTCTGATGTAGAACAAGTAGCAGAAGCATACATGCTCAAGAGGGATCACCCGAAATTCAAAGGCAACTGAATTTCGGCAACCGGGGCATCGAAGTCGGAATGCCGCGAAACTCACCGAGTCAAAGCGTTTCGCCGTTTGCGGAAGAAAGTGTGATGTAGAACAAGTAGCAGAAGCATACATGCTCAAGAGGGATCACCCGAAATTCAAAGGCAACTGAATTTCGGCAACCGGGGCATCGAAGTCGGAATGCCGCGAAACTCACCGAGTCAAAGCGTTTCGCCGTTTGCGGAAGAAGTCTGATGTAGAACAAGTAGCAGAAGCATACATGCTCAAGAGGGATCACCCGAAATTCAAAGGCAACTGAATTTCGGCAACCGGGGCATCGAAGTCGGAATGCCGCGAAACTCACCGAGTCAAAGCGTTTCGCCGTTTGCGGAAGAAAGTGTGATGTAGAACAAGTAGCAGAAGCATACATGCTCAAGAGGGATCACCCGAAATTCAAAGGCAACTGAATTTCGGCAACCGGGGCATCGAAGTCGGAATGCCGCGAAACTCACCGAGTCAAAGCGTTTCGCCGTTTGCGGAAGAAAGTGTGATGTAGAACAAGTAGCAGAAGCATACATGCTCAAGAGGGATCACCCGAAATTCAAAGGCAACTGAATTTCGGCAACCGGGCATCGAAGTCGGAATGCCGCGAAACTCACCGAGTCAAAGCGTTTCGCCGTTTGCGGAAGAAGTCTGATGTAGAACAAGTAGCAGAAGCATACATGCTCAAGAGGGATCACCCGAAATTCAAAGGCAACTGAATTTCGGCAACCGGGGCATCGAAGTCGGAATGCCGCGAAACTCACCGAGTCAAAGCGTTTCGCCGTTTGCGGAAGAAAGTGTGATGTAGAACAAGTAGCAGAAGCATACATGCTCAAGAGGGATCACCCGAAATTCAAAGGCAACTGAATTTCGGCAACCGGGGCATCGAAGTCGGAATGCCGCGAAACTCACCGAGTCAAAGCGTTTCGCCGTTTGCGGAAGAAGTCTGATGTAGAACAAGTAGCAGAAGCATACATGCTCAAGAGGGATCACCCGAAATTCAAAGGCAACTGAATTTCGGCAACCGGGGCATCGAAGTCGGAATGCCGCGAAACTCACCGAGTCAAAGCGTTTCGCCGTTTGCGGAAGAAAGTCTGATGTAGAACAAGTAGCAGAAGCATACATGCTCAAGAGGGATCACCCGAAATTCAAAGGCAACTGAATTTCGGCAACCGGGGCATCGAAGTCGGAATGCCGCGAAACTCACCGAGTCAAAGCGTTTCGCCGTTTGCGGAAGAAAGTCTGATGTAGAACAAGTAGCAGAAGCATACATGCTCAAGAGGGATCACCCGAAATTCAAAGGCAACTGAATTTCGGCAACCGGGGCATCGAAGTCGGAATGCCGCGAAACTCACCGAGTCAAAGCGTTTCGCCGTTTGCGGAAGAAAGTGTGATGTAGAACAAGTAGCAGAAGCATACATGCTCAAGAGGGATCACCCGAAATTCAAAGGCAACTGAATTTCGGCAACCGGGGCATCGAAGTCGGAATGCCGCGAAACTCACCGAGTCAAAGCGTTTCGCCGTTTGCGGAAGAAAGTGTGATGTAGAACAAGTAGCAGAAGCATACATGCTCAAGAGGGATCACCCGAAATTCAAAGGCAACTGAATTTCGGCAACCGGGGCATCGAAGTCGGAATGCCGCGAAACTCACCGAGTCAAAGCGTTTCGCCGTTTGCGGAAGAAAGTGTGATGTAGAACAAGTAGCAGAAGCATACATGCTCAAGAGGGATCACCCGAAATTCAAAGGCAACTGAATTTCGGCAACCGGGGCATCGAAGTCGGAATGCCGCGAAACTCACCGAGTCAAAGCGTTTCGCCGTTTGCGGAAGAAAGTCTGATGTAGAACAAGTAGCAGAAGCATACATGCTCAAGAGGGATCACCCGAAATTCAAAGGCAACTGAATTTCGGCAACCGGGGCATCGAAGTCGGAATGCCGCGAAACTCACCGAGTCAAAGCGTTTCGCCGTTTGCGGAAGAAAGTCTGATGTAGAACAAGTAGCAGAAGCATACATGCTCAAGAGGGATCACCCGAAATTCAAAGGCAACTGAATTTCGGCAACCGGGGCATCGAAGTCGGAATGCCGCGAAACTCACCGAGTCAAAGCGTTTCGCCGTTTGCGGAAGAAAGTGTGATGTAGAACAAGTAGCAGAAGCATACATGCTCAAGAGGGATCACCCGAAATTCAAAGGCAACTGAATTTCGGCAACCGGGGCATCGAAGTCGGAATGCCGCGAAACTCACCGAGTCAAAGCGTTTCGCCGTTTGCGGAAGAAAGTCTGATGTAGAACAAGTAGCAGAAGCATACATGCTCAAGAGGGATCACCCGAAATTCAAAGGCAACTGAATTTCGGCAACCGGGGCATCGAAGTCGGAATGCCGCGAAACTCACCGAGTCAAAGCGTTTCGCCGTTTGCGGAAGAAAGTGTGATGTAGAACAAGTAGCAGAAGCATACATGCTCAAGAGGGATCACCCGAAATTCAAAGGCAACTGAATTTCGGCAACCGGGGCATCGAAGTCGGAATGCCGCGAAACTCACCGAGTCAAAGCGTTTCGCCGTTTGCGGAAGAAAGTGTGATGTAGAACAAGTAGCAGAAGCATACATGCTCAAGAGGGATCACCCGAAATTCAAAGGCAACTGAATTTCGGCAACCGGGGCATCGAAGTCGGAATGCCGCGAAACTCACCGAGTCAAAGCGTTTCGCCGTTTGCGGAAGAAAGTGTGATGTAGAACAAGTAGCAGAAGCATACATGCTCAAGAGGGATCACCCGAAATTCAAAGGCAACTGAATTTCGGCAACCGGGGCATCGAAGTCGGAATGCCGCGAAACTCACCGAGTCAAAGCGTTTCGCCGTTTGCGGAAGAAAGTGTGATGTAGAACAAGTAGCAGAAGCATACATGCTCAAGAGGGATCACCCGAAATTCAAAGGCAACTGAATTTCGGCAACCGGGGCATCGAAGTCGGAATGCCGCGAAACTCACCGAGTCAAAGCGTTTCGCCGTTTGCGGAAGAAAGTGTGATGTAGAACAAGTAGCAGAAGCATACATGCTCAAGAGGGATCACCCGAAATTCAAAGGCAACTGAATTTCGGCAACCGGGGCATCGAAGTCGGAATGCCGCGAAACTCACCGAGTCAAAGCGTTTCGCCGTTTGCGGAAGAAAGTGATGTAGAACAAGTAGCAGAAGCATACATGCTCAAGAGGGATCACCCGAAATTCAAAGGCAACTGAATTTCGGCAACCGGGCATCGAAGTCGGAATGCCGCGAAACTCACCGAGTCAAAGCGTTTCGCCGTTTGCGGAAGAAAGTGTGATGTAGAACAAGTAGCAGAAGCATACATGCTCAAGAGGGATCACCCGAAATTCAAAGGCAACTGAATTTCGGCAACCGGGGCATCGAAGTCGGAATGCCGCGAAACTCACCGAGTCAAAGCGTTTCGCCGTTTGCGGAAGAAAGTGTGATGTAGAACAAGTAGCAGAAGCATACATGCTCAAGAGGGATCACCCGAAATTCAAAGGCAACTGAATTTCGGCAACCGGGGCATCGAAGTCGGAATGCCGCGAAACTCACCGAGTCAAAGCGTTTCGCCGTTTGCGGAAGAAAGTGTGATGTAGAACAAGTAGCAGAAGCATACATGCTCAAGAGGGATCACCCGAAATTCAAAGGCAACTGAATTTCGGCAACCGGGGCATCGAAGTCGGAATGCCGCGAAACTCACCGAGTCAAAGCGTTTCGCCGTTTGCGGAAGAAGTGTGATGTAGAACAAGTAGCAGAAGCATACATGCTCAAGAGGGATCACCCGAAATTCAAAGGCAACTGAATTTCGGCAACCGGGGCATCGAAGTCGGAATGCCGCGAAACTCACCGAGTCAAAGCGTTTCGCTGTTTGCGGAAGAAAGTGTGATGTAGAACAAGTAGCAGAAGCATACATGCTCAAGAGGGATCACCCGAAATTCAAAGGCAACTGAATTTCGGCAACCGGGCATCGAAGTCGGAATGCCGCGAAACTCACCGAGTCAAAGCGTTTCGCCGTTTGCGGAAGAAAGTGTGATGTAGAACAAGTAGCAGAAGCATACATGCTCAAGAGGGATCACCCGAAATTCAAAGGCAACTGAATTTCGGCAACCGGGGCATCGAAGTCGGAATGCCGCGAAACTCACCGAGTCAAAGCGTTTCGCCGTTTGCGGAAGAAAGTCTGATGTAGAACAAGTAGCAGAAGCATACATGCTCAAGAGGGATCACCCGAAATTCAAAGGCAACTGAATTTCGGCAACCGGGGCATCGAAGTCGGAATGCCGCGAAACTCACCGAGTCAAAGCGTTTCGCCGTTTGCGGAAGAAAGTGTGATGTAGAACAAGTAGCAGAAGCATACATGCTCAAGAGGGATCACCCGAAATTCAAAGGCAACTGAATTTCGGCAACCGGGGCATCGAAGTCGGAATGCCGCGAAACTCACCGAGTCAAAGCGTTTCGCCGTTTGCGGAAGAAAGTGTGATGTAGAACAAGTAGCAGAAGCATACATGCTCAAGAGGGATCACCCGAAATTCAAAGGCAACTGAATTTCGGCAACCGGGGCATCGAAGTCGGAATGCCGCGAAACTCACCGAGTCAAAGCGTTTCGCCGTTTGCGGAAGAAGTGTGATGTAGAACAAGTAGCAGAAGCATACATGCTCAAGAGGGATCACCCGAAATTCAAAGGCAACTGAATTTCGGCAACCGGGCATCGAAGTCGGAATGCCGCGAAACTCACCGAGTCAAAGCGTTTCGCCGTTTGCGGAAGAAAGTCTGATGTAGAACAAGTAGCAGAAGCATACATGCTCAAGAGGGATCACCCGAAATTCAAAGGCAACTGAATTTCGGCAACCGGGGCATCGAAGTCGGAATGCCGCGAAACTCACCGAGTCAAAGCGTTTCGCCGTTTGCGGAAAAGGTGATGTAGAACAAGTAGCAGAAGCATACATGCTCAAGAGGGATCACCCGAAATTCAAAGGCAACTGAATTTCGGCAACCGGGGCATCGAAGTCGGAATGCCGCGAAACTCACCGAGTCAAAGCGTTTCGCCGTTTGCGGAAGAAAGTCTGATGTAGAACAAGTAGCAGAAGCATACATGCTCAAGAGGGATCACCCGAAATTCAAAGGCAACTGAATTTCGGCAACCGGGGCATCGAAGTCGGAATGCCGCGAAACTCACCGAGTCAAAGCGTTTCGCCGTTTGCGGAAGAAAGTCTGATGTAGAACAAGTAGCAGAAGCATACATGCTCAAGAGGGATCACCCGAAATTCAAAGGCAACTGAATTTCGGCAACCGGGGCATCGAAGTCGGAATGCCGCGAAACTCACCGAGTCAAAGCGTTTCGCCGTTTGCGGAAGAAGTGTGATGTAGAACAAGTAGCAGAAGCATACATGCTCAAGAGGGATCACCCGAAATTCAAAGGCAACTGAATTTCGGCAACCGGGGCATCGAAGTCGGAATGCCGCGAAACTCACCGAGTCAAAGCGTTTCGCCGTTTGCGGAAGAAAGTGTGATGTAGAACAAGTAGCAGAAGCATACATGCTCAAGAGGGATCACCCGAAATTCAAAGGCAACTGAATTTCGGCAACCGGGGCATCGAAGTCGGAATGCCGCGAAACTCACCGAGTCAAAGCGTTTCGCCGTTTGCGGAAGAAAGTCTGATGTAGAACAAGTAGCAGAAGCATACATGCTCAAGAGGGATCACCCGAAATTCAAAGGCAACTGAATTTCGGCAACCGGGGCATCGAAGTCGGAATGCCGCGAAACTCACCGAGTCAAAGCGTTTCGCCGTTTGCGGAAGAAAGTCTGATGTAGAACAAGTAGCAGAAGCATACATGCTCAAGAGGGATCACCCGAAATTCAAAGGCAACTGAATTTCGGCAACCGGGCATCGAAGTCGGAATGCCGCGAAACTCACCGAGTCAAAGCGTTTCGCCGTTTGCGGAAGAAAGTCTGATGTAGAACAAGTAGCAGAAGCATACATGCTCAAGAGGGATCACCCGAAATTCAAAGGCAACTGAATTTCGGCAACCGGGCATCGAAGTCGGAATGCCGCGAAACTCACCGAGTCAAAGCGTTTCGCCGTTTGCGGAAGAAAGTCTGATGTAGAACAAGTAGCAGAAGCATACATGCTCAAGAGGGATCACCCGAAATTCAAAGGCAACTGAATTTCGGCAACCGGGCATCGAAGTCGGAATGCCGCGAAACTCACCGAGTCAAAGCGTTTCGCCGTTTGCGGAAGAAAGTCTGATGTAGAACAAGTAGCAGAAGCATACATGCTCAAGAGGGATCACCCGAAATGGAAAGGCAACTGAATTTCGGCAACCGCGACATCGAAGTCGGAATGCCGCGAAACTAACCGAGTCAAAGCGTTTCGCTGTTTGCGGAAGAAAGTGTGATGTAGAACAAGTAGCAGAAGCATACATGCTCAAGAGGGATCACCCGAAATTCAAAGGCAACTCAATTTCGGCAACCGAGGCATCGAAGTCGGAATGCCGTGAAACTCTTTGAGTCAAAGCATCTCGCCGTTTGCGGAAGAAAGTATGATGTAGAACAAGTAGCAGAAGCATACATGCTCAAGAGGGATCACTCGAAATGTAAAGGCAACTGAATTTCGTCAACCGGGACATCGAAGTCGGAATGCCTCGAAACTCACCGAGTCAAAGCGTTTCGCCGTTTGCGGAAGAAAGTCTGATGTAGAACAAGTAGCAGAAGCATACATGCTCAAGAGGGATCACCCGAAATTCAAAGGCAACTGAATTTCGGCAACCGGGGCATCGAAGTCGGAATGCCGCGAAACTCACCGAGTCAAAGCGTTTCGCCGTTTGCGGAAGAAAGTCTGATGTAGAACAAGTAGCAGAAGCATACATGCTCAAGAGGGATCACCCGAAATTCAAAGGCAACTGAATTTCGGCAACCGGGGCATCGAAGTCGGAATGCCGCGAAACTCACCGAGTCAAAGCGTTTCGCCGTTTGCGGAAGAAAGTCTGATGTAGAACAAGTAGCAGAAGCATACATGCTCAAGAGGGATCACCCGAAATTCAAAGGCAACTGAATTTCGGCAACCGGGGCATCGAAGTCGGAATGCCGCGAAACTCACCGAAAAGCGTTTCGCCGTTTGCGGAAGAAGAATGATGTGAAAAAAAAAAGAGCAAGGGGAAATGCTCAAAAAAATCAATTTTTGAAGGGGTTTTTTTTTTGGCAAAGGGGGAATGAAGGGGGAATGCCGGGGGGTCACTGAGTCAAAGCGTTTCGCGTTTCGTTTTGGGAAGAAAGTCTGATGTAGAACAAGTAGCAGAAGCATACATGCTCAAGAGGGATCACCCGAAATTCAAAGGCAACTGAATTTCGGCAACCGGGGCATCGAAGTCGGAATGCCGCGAAACTCACCGAGTCAAAGCGTTTCGCCGTTTGCGGAAGAAAGTTGATGTAGAACAAGTAGCAGAAGCATACATGCTCAAGAGGGATCACCCGAAATTCAAAGGCAACTGAATTTCGGCAACCGGGGCATCGAAGTCGGAATGCCGCGAAACTCACCGAGTCAAAGCGTTTCGCCGTTTGCGAAGAAAGTCTGATGTAGAACAAGTAGCAGAAGCATACATGCTCAAGAGGGATCACCCGAAATTCAAAGGCAACTGAATTTCGGCAACCGGGGCATCGAAGTCGGAATGCCGCGAAACTCACCGAGTCAAAGCGTTTCGCGTTTGCGGAAGAAAGTCTGATGTAGAACAAGTAGCAGAAGCATACATGCTCAAGAGGGATCACCCGAAATTCAAAGGCAACTGAATTTCGGCAACCGGGGCATCGAAGTCGGAATGCCGCGAAACTCACCGAGTCAAAGCGTTTCGCCGTTTGCGGAAGAAAGTGTGATGTAGAACAAGTAGCAGAAGCATACATGCTCAAGAGGGATCACCCGAAATTCAAAGGCAACTGAATTTCGGCAACCGGGCATCGAAGTCGGAATGCCGCGAAACTCACCGAGTCAAAGCGTTTCGCCGTTTGCGGAAGAAAGTCTGATGTAGAACAAGTAGCAGAAGCATACATGCTCAAGAGGGATCACCCGAAATTCAAAGGCAACTGAATTTCGGCAACCGGGGCATCGAAGTCGGAATGCCGCGAAACTCACCGAGTCAAAGCGTTTCGCCGTTTGCGGAAGAAAGTCTGATGTAGAACAAGTAGCAGAAGCATACATGCTCAAGAGGGATCACCCGAAATTCAAAGGCAACTGAATTTCGGCAACCGGGGCATCGAAGTCGGAATGCCGCGAAACTCACCGAGTCAAAGCGTTTCGCCGTTTGCGGAAGAAGTGTGATGTAGAACAAGTAGCAGAAGCATACATGCTCAAGAGGGATCACCCGAAATTCAAAGGCAACTGAATTTCGGCAACCGGGGCATCGAAGTCGGAATGCCGCGAAACTCACCGAGTCAAAGTTTCGCCGTTTGCGGAAGAAAGTATGATGTAGAACAAGTAGCAGAAGCATACATGCCCAAGAGGGATCTCCCGAAATTCAAAGGCAACTGAATTTCGGCAACCGGGGCATCGAAGTCGGAATGCCGCGAAACTCACCGAGTCAAAGCGTTTCGCCGTTTGCGGAAGAAAGTATGATGTAGAACAAGTAGCAGAAGCATACATGCTCTAGAGGGATCACCCGAAATGCAAAGGCAACTGAATTTCGGCAACCGTGGCATCGAAGTCGGAATGGCGCGAAACTCACCGAGTCAAAGCGTTTCGTCATTTGCGGAAGAAAGTATGATGTAGAACAAGTAGCAGAAGCATACATGCTCAAGAGGGATCACCCGAAATTCAAAGGCAACTGAATTTCGGCAACCGGGGCATCGAAGTCGGAATGCCGCGAAACTCACCGAGTAAAAGCATTTCGCCGTTTGCGGAAGAAAGTATGATGTAGAACAAGTAGCAGAAGCATACATGCTCAAGAGGGATCACCCGAAATTCAAAGGCAACTGAATTTCGGCAACCGGGGCATCGAAGTCGGAATGCCGCGAAACTCACCGAGTCAAAGCGTTTCGCCGTTTGCGGAAGAAGTCCGATGTAGAACAAGTAGCAGAAGCATACATGCTCAAGAGGGATCACCCGAAATTCAAAGGCAACTGAATTTCGGCAACCGGGGCATGGAAGTCGGAATGCCGCGAAACTCACCGAGTCAAGGCGTTTCGCCGTTTGTGGAAGAAAGTCCGATGGAGAACAAGTAGCCGAAGCATACATGCTCAAGAGGGATCACCTACAATTCAAAGGCAACTGAATTTCGGCAACCGGGGCATCGAAGTCGGAATGCCGCGAAACTCACCGAGTCAAAGCGTTTCGCCGTTTGCGGAAGAAAGTCCGATGTAGAACAAGTAGCAGAAGCATACATGCTCAAGAGGGATCACCCGAAATTCAAAGGCAACTGAATTTCGGCAACCGGGGCATGGAAGTCGGAATGCCGCGAAACTCACCGAGTCAAAGCGTTTCGCCGTTTGCGAAGAAAGTGTGATGTAGAACAAGTAGCAGAAGCATACATGCTCAAGAGGGATCACCCGAAATTCAAAAGCAACTGAATTTCGGCAACCGGGTCATGGAAGGCGGAATGCCGCGAAACTCACCGAGTCAAAGCGTTTCGCCGTTTGCGGAAGAAAGTATGATGTAGAACAAGTAGCAGAAGCATACATGCTCAAGAGGGATCACCCGAAATTCAAAGGCAACTGAATTTCGGAAACCGGGCATCGAAGTCGGAATGCCGCGAAACTCACCGAGTCAAAGCGTTTCGCCGTTTGCGGAAGAAAGTTGATGTAGAACAAGTAGCAGAAGCATACATGCTCAATAGGGATCACGCGAAATTGAAAGGCAACTGAATTTCGGTAACCGGGGCATCGAATTTGGAATGCCGCGAAACTCACCGAGTCAAAGCGTTTCGCCGTTTGCGGAATGAAGAGTGATGTAGAACAAGTAGCAGAAGCATACATGCACAAGAGGGATCACCCGAAATTCAAAGGCAACTGAATTTCGGCAACCGGGGCATCGAAGTCGTAATGCCGCGAAACTCAACGAGTCAAAGCGTTTCGCCGTTTGCGGAAGAATGTCTGATGTAGAACTAGTAGCAGAAGCATACATGCTCAAGTGGGATCACCCGAAATTCAAAGGCACCTGAATTTCGGCAACCGGGGCATCGAAGTCATAATGCCGCGAAACTCATCGAGTCAAAGCATTTTGCGGTTTGCGGAAGAAAGTGTGATGTAGAACAACTAGCAGAAGCATACATGCTAAAGAGGGATGACCCGAAATTCAAAGGCAACTGAATTTCGGCAACCGGGGCATCGAAGTCGGAATGCCGCGAAACTCACCGAGTCAAAGCGTTTCGCCGTTTGCGGAAGAAGTCTGATGTAGAACAAGTAGCAGAAGCATACATTCTCAAGAGGGATCACCCAAAATTCAAAGGCAACTGAATTTCGGCAACCGGGGCATCGAAATCGGAATGCCGCGAAACTCACCGAGTCAAAGCGTTTCGCCGTTTGCGGAAGAAAGTCTGATGTAGAACAAGTAGCAGAAGCATACATGCTCAAGAGGGATCACCCGAAATTCAAAGGCAACTGAATTTCGGCAACCGGGCATCGAAGTCGGAATGCCGCGAAACTCACCGAGTCAAAGCGTTTCGCCGTTTGCGAAGAAAGTCTGATGTAGAACAAGTAGCAGAAGCATACATGCTCAAGAGGGATCACCCGAAATTCAAAGGCAACTGAATTTCGGCAACCGGGGCATCGAAGTCGGAATGCCGCGAAACTCACCGAGTCAAAGCGTTTCGCCGTTTGCGGAAGAAAGTCTGATGTAGAACAAGTAGCAGAAGCATACATGCTCAAGAGGGATCACCCGAAATTCAAAGGCAACTGAATTTCGGCAACCGGGGCATCGAAGTCGGAATGCCGCGAAACTCACCGAGTCAAAGCGTTTCGCCGTTTGCGGAAGAAAGTCTGATGTAGAACAAGTAGCAGAAGCATACATGCTCAAGAGGGATCACCCGAAATTCAAAGGCAACTGAATTTCGGCAACCGGGCATCGAAGTCGGAATGCCGCGAAACTCACCGAGTCAAAGCGTTTCGCCGTTTGCGGAAGAAGTCTGATGTAGAACAAGTAGCAGAAGCATACATGCTCAAGAGGGATCACCCGAAATTCAAAGGCAACTGAATTTCGGCAACGGGGCATCGAAGTCGGAATGCCGCGAAACTCACCGAGTCAAAGCGTTTCGCCGTTTGCGAAGAAAGTCTGATGTAGAACAAGTAGCAGAAGCATACATGCTCAAGAGGGATCACCCGAAATTCAAAGGCAACTGAATTTCGGCAACCGGGGCATCGAAGTCGGAATGCCGCGAAACTCACCGAGTCAAAGCGTTTCGCCGTTTGCGGAAGAAAGTGTGATGTAGAACAAGTAGCAGAAGCATACATGCTCAAGAGGGATCACCCGAAATTCAAAGGCAACTGAATTTCGGCAACCGGGGCATCGAAGTCGGAATGCCGCGAAACTCACCGAGTCAAAGCGTTTCGCCGTTTGCGGAAGAAAGTCTGATGTAGAACAAGTAGCAGAAGCATACATGCTCAAGAGGGATCACCCGAAATTCAAAGGCAACTGAATTTCGGCAACCGGGGCATCGAAGTCGGAATGCCGCGAAACTCACCGAGTCAAAGTTTCGTTTCGTTTGCGGAAGAAAGTGTGTGATGTAGAACAAGTAGCAGAAGCATACATGCTCAAGAGGGATCACCCGAAATTCAAAGGCAACTGAATTTCGGCAACCGGGGCATCGAAGTCGGAATGCCGCGAAACTCACCGAGTCAAAGCGTTTCGCCGTTTGCGGAAGAAAGTCTGATGTAGAACAAGTAGCAGAAGCATACATGCTCAAGAGGGATCACCCGAAATTCAAAGGCAACTGAATTTCGGCAACCGGGGCATCGAAGTCGGAATGCCGCGAAACTCACCGAGTCAAAGCGTTTCGCCGTTTGCGGAAGAAAGTCTGATGTAGAACAAGTAGCAGAAGCATACATGCTCAAGAGGGATCACCCGAAATTCAAAGGCAACTGAATTTCGGCAACCGGGGCATCGAAGTCGGAATGCCGCGAAACTCACCGAGTCAAAGCGTTTCGCCGTTTGCGGAAGAAAGTCTGATGTAGAACAAGTAGCAGAAGCATACATGCTCAAGAGGGATCACCCGAAATTCAAAGGCAACTGAATTTCGGCAACCGGGGCATCGAAGTCGGAATGCCGCGAAACTCACCGAGTCAAAGCGTTTCGCCGTTTGCGGAAGAAGTGTGATGTAGAACAAGTAGCAGAAGCATACATGCTCAAGAGGGATCACCCGAAATTCAAAGGCAACTGAATTTCGGCAACCGGGGCATCGAAGTCGGAATGCCGCGAAACTCACCGAGTCAAAGCGTTTCGCCGTTTGCGGAAGAAAGTCTGATGTAGAACAAGTAGCAGAAGCATACATGCTCAAGAGGGATCACCCGAAATTCAAAGGCAACTGAATTTCGGCAACCGGGCATCGAAGTCGGAATGCCGCGAAACTCACCGAGTCAAAGCGTTTCGCCGTTTGCGGAAGAAGTCTGATGTAGAACAAGTAGCAGAAGCATACATGCTCAAGAGGGATCACCCGAAATTCAAAGGCAACTGAATTTCGGCAACCGGGCATCGAAGTCGGAATGCCGCGAAACTCACCGAGTCAAAGCGTTTCGCCGTTTGCGGAAGAAAGTGTGATGTAGAACAAGTAGCAGAAGCATACATGCTCAAGAGGGATCACCCGAAATTCAAAGGCAACTGAATTTCGGCAACCGGGGCAATCGAAGTCGGAATGCCGCGAAACTCACCGAGTCAAAGCGTTTCGCCGTTTGCGGAAGAAAGTCTGATGTAGAACAAGTAGCAGAAGCATACATGCTCAAGAGGGATCACCCGAAATTCAAAGGCAACTGAATTTCGGCAACCGGGGCATCGAAGTCGGAATGCCTGCGAAACTCACCGAGTCAAAGCGTTTCGCCTTTGCGGAAGAAAGTGTGATGGAGAACAAGTAGCAGAAGCATACATGCTCAAGAGGGATCACCCGAAATTCAAAGGCAACTGAATTTCGGCAACCGGGGCATCGAAGTCGGAATGCCGCGAAACTCACCGAGTCAAAGCGTTTCGCCGTTTGCGGAAGAAAGTTTGATGTAGAACAAGTAGCAGAAGCATACATGCTCAAGAGGGATCACCCGAAATTCAAAGGCAACTGAATTTCGGCAACCGGGGCATCGAAGTCGGAATGCCGCGAAACTCACCGAGTCAAAGCGTTTCGCCGTTTGCGGAAGAAAGTGTGATGTAGAACAAGTAGCAGAAGCGTACATGCTCAAGAGGATCACCCGAAATTCAAGGGCAACTGAATTTCGGCAACCGGGGCATCGAAGTCGGAATGCCGCGAAACTCACCGAGTCAAAGCGTTTGGCCGTTTGCGGAAAAGTCTGATGTAGAACAAGTAGCAGAAGCATACATGCTCAAGAGGGATCACCTGAAATTCAAAGGCAACTGAATTTTGGCAACCGGGGCATCGAAGTCGGAATGCCGCGAAACTCACCGAGTCAAAGCGTTTCGCCGTTTGCGGAAGGAAGTGTGATGTAGAACAAGTAGCAGAAGCATACATGCTCAAGAGGGATCACCCGAAATTCAAAGGCAACTGAATTTCGGCAACCGGGGCATCGAAGTCGGAATGCCGCGAAACTCACCGAGTCAAAGCGTTTCGCGTTTGCGGAAGAAAGTCTGATGTAGAACAAGTAGCAGAAGCATACATGCTCAAGAGGGATCACCCGAAATTCAAAGGCAACTGAATTTCGGCAACCGGGCATCGAAGTCGGAATGCCGCGAAACTCACCGAGTCAAAGCGTTTCGCCGTTTGCGGAAGAAAGTGTGATGTAGAACAAGTAGCAGAAGCATACATGCTCAAGAGGGATCACCCGAAATTCAAAGGCAACTGAATTTCGGCAACCGGGCATCGAAGTCGGAATGCCGCGAAACTCACCGAGTCAAAGCGTTTCGCCGTTTGCGGAAGAAAGTGTGATGTAGAACAAGTAGCAGAAGCATACATGCTCAAGAGGGATCACCCGAAATTCAAAGGCAACTGAATTTCGGCAACCGGGGCATCGAAGTCGGAATGCCGCGAAACTCACCGAGTCAAAGCGTTTCGCCGTTTGCGGAAGAAAGTCTGATGTAGAACAAGTAGCAGAAGCATACATGCTCAAGAGGGATCACCCGAAATTCAAAGGCAACTGAATTTCGGCAACCGGGGCATCGAAGTCGGAATGCCGCGAAACTCACCGAGTCAAAGCGTTTCGCCGTTTGCGGAAGAAGTTGATGTAGAACAAGTAGCAGAAGCATACATGCTCAAGAGGGATCACCCGAAATTCAAAGGCAACTGAATTTCGGCAACCGGGGCATCGAAGTCGGAATGCCGCGAAACTCACCGAGTCAAAGCGTTTCGCCGTTTGCGGAAGAAAGTCTGATGTAGAACAAGTAGCAGAAGCATACATGCTCAAGAGGGATCACCCGAAATTCAAAGGCAACTGAATTTCGGCAACCGGGGCATCGAAGTCGGAATGCCGCGAAACTCACCGAGTCAAAGCGTTTCGCCGTTTGCGGAAGAAGTCTGATGTAGAACAAGTAGCAGAAGCATACATGCTCAAGAGGGATCACCCGAAATTCAAAGGCAACTGAATTTCGGCAACCGGGGCATCGAAGTCGGAATGCCGCGAAACTCACCGAGTCAAAGCGTTTCGCCGTTTGCGGAAGAAAGTGTGATGTAGAACAAGTAGCAGAAGCATACATGCTCAAGAGGGATCACCCGAAATTCAAAGGCAACTGAATTTCGGCAACCGGGGCATCGAAGTCGGAATGCGCGAAACTCACCGAGTCAAAGCGTTTCGCCGTTTGCGGAAGAAAGTCTGATGTAGAACAAGTAGCAGAAGCATACATGCTCAAGAGGGATCACCCGAAATTCAAAGGCAACTGAATTTCGGCAACCGGGGCATCGAAGTCGGAATGCCGCGAAACTCACCGAGTCAAAGCGTTTCCCGTTTGCGGAAGAAAGTCTGATGTAGAACAAGTAGCAGAAGCATACATGCTCAAGAGGGATCACCCGAAATTCAAAGGCAACTGAATTTCGGCAAACGGGGCATCGAAGTCGGAATGCCGCGAAACTCACCGAGTCAAAGCGTTTCGCCGTTTGCGAAGAAAGTGTGATGTAGAACAAGTAGCAGAAGCATACATGCTCAAGAGGGATCACCCGAAATTCAAAGGCAACTGAATTTCGGCAA
>CM055362.1:23926645-23955446 GCA_029228515.1 Populus alba x Populus x berolinensis | reverse complement strand
CCGTTTGCGGAAGAAAGTCTGATGTAGAACAAGTAGCAGAAGCATACATGCTCAAGAGGGATCACCCGAAATTCAAAGGCAACTGAATTTCGGCAACCGGGCATCGAAGTCGGAATGCCGCGAAAACTCACCGAGTCAAAGTGTTTCGCCGTTTGCGTAAAGAAGTCTGATGTAATAACAAGTATCAGAAGCATACATGCTCAAGAGGGATCACCCTAAATTCAACGGCAAATGAATTTTGGCAACGCGGGCCATCGAAGTCCGGAATGCCGCGAAAACTCACCGAATCAAAATTGATGCAGTTTGCGGAAGAAAGTCCTGATGTAGAAAACAAGTATCAGAATCCATACATGCTCAAGAGGGATAACACGAAATTCAAAGGCAACTGAATTTAGCATCAAACGGTTGCATCGAAGTCGGAATGCCACGGAACCTCCCCCCAAAAAACCGAGTCAAAGTTTTTCCGCCGTTTGCGGAAGGAAGTCTGATGTAGAACAAGTAGCAGAAGCATACATGCTCAAGAGGGATCACCCGAAATTCAAAGGCAACTGAATTTCGGCAACCGGGGCATCGAAGTCGGAATGCCGCGAAACTCACCGAGTCAAAGCGTTTCGCCGTTTGCGGAAGAAAGTCTGATGTAGAACAAGTAGCAGAAGCATACATGCTCAAGAGGGATCACCCGAAATTCAAAGGCAACTGAATTTCGGCAACCGGGGCATCGAAGTCGGAATGCCGCGAAACTCACCGAGTCAAAGCGTTTCGCCGTTTGCGGAAGAAAGTCTGATGTAGAACAAGTAGCAGAAGCATACATGCTCAAGAGGGATCACCCGAAATTCAAAGGCAACTGAATTTCGGCAACCGGGCATCGAAGTCGGAATGCCGCGAAACTCACCGAGTCAAAGCGTTTCGCCGTTTGCGGAAAAGTCTGATGTAGAACAAGTAGCAGAAGCATACATGCTCAAGAGGGATCACCCGAAATTCAAAGGCAACTGAATTTCGGCAACCGGGGCATCGAAGTCGGAATGCCGCGAAACTCACCGAGTCAAAGCGTTTCGCCGTTTGCGGAAGAAGTCTGATGTAGAACAAGTAGCAGAAGCATACATGCTCAAGAGGGATCACCCGAAATTCAAAGGCAACTGAATTTCGGCAACCGGGGCATCGAAGTCGGAATGCGCGAAACTCACCGAGTCAAAGCGTTTCGCCGTTTGCGGAAGAAAGTCTGATGTAGAACAAGTAGCAGAAGCATACATGCTCAAGAGGGATCACCCGAAATTCAAAGGCAACTGAATTTCGGCAACCGGGGCATCGAAGTCGGAATGCCGCGAAACTCACCGAGTCAAAGCGTTTCGCCGTTTGCGGAAGAAAGTCTGATGTAGAACAAGTAGCAGAAGCATACATGCTCAAGAGGGATCACCCGAAATTCAAAGGCAACTGAATTTCGGCAACCGGGGCATCGAAGTCGGAATGCCGCGAAACTCACCGAGTCAAAGCGTTTCGCCTTTGCGGAAGAAAGTCTGATGTAGAACAAGTAGCAGAAGCATACATGCTCAAGAGGGATCACCCGAAATTCAAAGGCAACTGAATTTCGGCAACCGGGGCATCGAAGTCGGAATGCCGCGAAACTCACCGAGTCAAAGCGTTCGCCGTTTGCGGAAGAAAGTCTGATGTAGAACAAGTAGCAGAAGCATACATGCTCAAGAGGGATCACCCGAAATTCAAAGGCAACTGAATTTCGGCAACGGGGCATCGAAGTCGGAATGCCGCGAAACTCACCGAGTCAAAGCGTTTCGCCGTTTGCGGAAGAAAGTCTGATGTAGAACAAGTAGCAGAAGCATACATGCTCAAGAGGGATCACCCGAAATTCAAAGGCAACTGAATTTCGGCAACCGGGGCATCGAAGTCGGAATGCCGCGAAACTCACCGAGTCAAAGCGTTTCGCCGTTTGCGGAAGAAAGTCTGATGTAGAACAAGTAGCAGAAGCATACATGCTCAAGAGGGATCACCCGAAATTCAAAGGCAACTGAATTTCGGCAACCGGGCATCGAAGTCGGAATGCCGCGAAACTCACCGAGTCAAAGCGTTTCGCCGTTTGCGGAAAAGTCTGATGTAGAACAAGTAGCAGAAGCATACATGCTCAAGAGGGATCACCCGAAATTCAAAGGCAACTGAATTTCGGCAACCGGGGCATCGAAGTCGGAATGCCGCGAAACTCACCGAGTCAAAGCGTTTCGCCGTTTGCGGAAGAAAGTCTGATGTAGAACAAGTAGCAGAAGCATACATGCTCAAGAGGGATCACCCGAAATTCAAAGGCAACTGAATTTCGGCAACCGGGGCATCGAAGTCGGAATGCCGCGAAACTCACCGAGTCAAAGCGTTTCGCCGTTTGCGGAAGAAAGTCTGATGTAGAACAAGTAGCAGAAGCATACATGCTCAAGAGGGATCACCCGAAATTCAAAGGCAACTGAATTTCGGCAACCGGGCATCGAAGTCGGAATGCCGCGAAACTCACCGAGTCAAAGCGTTTCGCCGTTTGCGGAAGAAAGTCTGATGTAGAACAAGTAGCAGAAGCATACATGCTCAAGAGGGATCACCCGAAATTCAAAGGCAACTGAATTTCGGCAACCGGGGCATCGAAGTCGGAATGCCGCGAAACTCACCGAGTCAAAGCGTTTCGCCGTTTGCGGAAGAAAGTCTGATGTAGAACAAGTAGCAGAAGCATACATGCTCAAGAGGGATCACCCGAAATTCAAAGGCAACTGAATTTCGGCAACCGGGCATCGAAGTCGGAATGCCGCGAAACTCACCGAGTCAAAGCGTTTCGCCGTTTGCGGAAGAAAGTCTGATGTAGAACAAGTAGCAGAAGCATACATGCTCAAGAGGGATCACCCGAAATTCAAAGGCAACTGAATTTCGGCAACCGGGCATCGAAGTCGGAATGCCGCGAAACTCACCGAGTCAAAGCGTTTCGCCGTTTGCGAAGAAAGTCTGATGTAGAACAAGTAGCAGAAGCATACATGCTCAAGAGGGATCACCCGAAATTCAAAGGCAACTGAATTTCGGCAACCGGGCATCGAAGTCGGAATGCCGCGAAACTCACCGAGTCAAAGCGTTTCGCCGTTTGCGGAAGAAAGTCTGATGTAGAACAAGTAGCAGAAGCATACATGCTCAAGAGGGATCACCCGAAATTCAAAGGCAACTGAATTTCGGCAACCGGGGCATCGAAGTCGGAATGCCGCGAAACTCACCGAGTCAAAGCGTTTCGCCGTTTGCGGAAGAAAGTCTGATGTAGAACAAGTAGCAGAAGCATACATGCTCAAGAGGGATCACCCGAAATTCAAAGGCAACTGAATTTCGGCAACCGGGGCATCGAAGTCGGAATGCCGCGAAACTCACCGAGTCAAAGCGTTTCGCCGTTTGCGGAAGAAGTCTGATGTAGAACAAGTAGCAGAAGCATACATGCTCAAGAGGGATCACCCGAAATTCAAAGGCAACTGAATTTCGGCAACCGGGGCATCGAAGTCGGAATGCCGCGAAACTCACCGAGTCAAAGCGTTTCGCCGTTTGCGGAAGAAGTCTGATGTAGAACAAGTAGCAGAAGCATACATGCTCAAGAGGGATCACCCGAAATTCAAAGGCAACTGAATTTCGGCAACCGGGCATCGAAGTCGGAATGCCGCGAAACTCACCGAGTCAAAGCGTTTCGCCGTTTGCGGAAGAAAGTCTGATGTAGAACAAGTAGCAGAAGCATACATGCTCAAGAGGGATCACCCGAAATTCAAAGGCAACTGAATTTCGGCAACCGGGGCATCGAAGTCGGAATGCCGCGAAACTCACCGAGTCAAAGCGTTTCGCCGTTTGCGGAAGAAAGTCTGATGTAGAACAAGTAGCAGAAGCATACATGCTCAAGAGGGATCACCCGAAATTCAAAGGCAACTGAATTTCGGCAACCGGGGCATCGAAGTCGGAATGCCGCGAAACTCACCGAGTCAAAGCGTTTCGCCGTTTTGGAAGAAAGTCTGATGTAGAACAAGTAGCAGAAGCATACATGCTCAAGAGGGATCACCCGAAATTCAAAGGCAACTGAATTTCGGCAACCGGGCATCGAAGTCGGAATGCCGCGAAACTCACCGAGTCAAAGCGTTTCGCCGTTTGCGGAAGAAGTCTGATGTAGAACAAGTAGCAGAAGCATACATGCTCAAGAGGGATCACCCGAAATTCAAAGGCAACTGAATTTCGGCAACCGGGGCATCGAAGTCGGAATGCCGCGAAACTCACCGAGTCAAAGCGTTTCGCCGTTTGCGGAAGAAAGTCTGATGTAGAACAAGTAGCAGAAGCATACATGCTCAAGAGGGATCACCCGAAATTCAAAGGCAACTGAATTTCGGCAACCGGGCATCGAAGTCGGAATGCCGCGAAACTCACCGAGTCAAAGCGTTTCGCCGTTTGCGGAAGAAAGTCTGATGTAGAACAAGTAGCAGAAGCATACATGCTCAAGAGGGATCACCCGAAATTCAAAGGCAACTGAATTTCGGCAACCGGGCATCGAAGTCGGAATGCCGCGAAACTCACCGAGTCAAAGCGTTTCGCCGTTTGCGGAAGAAAGTATGATGTAGAACAAGTAGCAGAAGCATACATGCTCAAGAGGGATCACCCGAAATTCAAAGGCAACTGAATTTCGGCAACCGGGGCATCGAAGTCGGAATGCCGCGAAACTCACCGAGTCAAAGCGTTTCGCCGTTTGCGGAAGAAAGTATGATGTAGAACAAGTAGCAGAAGCATACATGCTCAAGAGGGATCACCCGAAATTCAAAGGCAACTGAATTTCGGCAACCGGGGCATCGAAGTCGGAATGCCGCGAAACTCACCGAGTCAAAGCGTTTCGCCGTTTGCGGAAGAAAGTATGATGTAGAACAAGTAGCAGAAGCATACATGCTCAAGAGGGATCACCCGAAATTCAAAGGCAACTGAATTTCGGCAACCGGGGCATCGAAGTCGGAATGCCGCGAAACTCACCGAGTCAAAGCGTTTCGCCGTTTGCGGAAGAAAGTCTGATGTAGAACAAGTAGCAGAAGCATACATGCTCAAGAGGGATCACCCGAAATTCAAAGGCAACTGAATTTCGGCAACCGGGGCATCGAAGTCGGAATGCCGCGAAACTCACCGAGTCAAAGCGTTTCGCCGTTTGGGGAAGAAAGTCTGATGTAGAACAAGTAGCAGAAGCATACATGCTCAAGAGGGATCACCCGAAATTCAAAGGCAACTGAATTTCGGCATCCGGGGCATCGAAAGTCGGAATACAGAGAAAAACTCAAACCGAGGCAAAGCGTTTGGCCGTTGCGGCAGAAGGATGTGTCTGATGTAGAACAAGTAGCAGACAGCATACATGAGCTCACGAGCGGAGATCACCGCGACAATTAAAAGGCATCTCAATTCTGGACAACCGGGGCATCGAAGTCGGAATGCCGCAAAAACTCACCAAGTCAAATTTTTGCCGTTTCCGGAAGGAAGTGTGATGTAGAAACAAGTAAGCATAAGCATACACGCTCAAGAGGGATTCACCCGAAATTCCAAAAAGGCAAACAAAATTTCGGGGGGACCGGGGCATCGAAGTCGGAACCGAGGTGCCGCGAAGGCCGTCTCCGAGCTCCAAATTGTTTGGTCCGTTTGCAGAAGGAAGTGGATGTTGACACAATTAGCCAGGATACATGCTCAAGGAAATGGGATCACCCAAATTCAAAGGGCAATTGAAATTTCGGCAACACGGGGCATCGAAGTCCAGGAATGCCGTGAAACTCAACCGACTCTCATAAGCGTTTCGCCTTTTGGCGGTAAGAAGTGTGATGTAGAACAAGTGAGCATAAGAGAGCATACATGCTCAAGAGGGATCACCCGAAATTCAAAGGCAACTGAATTTCGGCAACCGGGACATGCGAAGTAGGAATACCGTCGAAACACTCACCGCCAGTTCCAAAGCGTTTGGCCGTTTGCGGAAACGAGAAGTATGATGTAGAAACAAGTAGCAGAAGCATACATGCTCAAGAGGGAATCACACCCGAAATTCAAAGGCAAACTGAATCCCGGCAAAAACCGGGGCATCGAAGTCGGAATGCCAGCGAAACTCACACAAGAAGGAATAAGGGAAAGGGGAAGAGTCAAAGCGTTTTCGCCGTTAGGGGAAGAAGTCCTGATGATAAGAACTCGTAAGCAGAAGCATTCATGCTTCAAGGAGGGATCACCCGAAATTCCAAAGGCAAACTGAATTTCGCCAACCACGCACGGGGCATTCGAAGTCGGAATGCCGCGAAACTCCAACCGAGTCCAAAGCGTTATTGCCCGTTTGGTCGGAAGGAAAGTATAGATGTAAGAACAAGTAAGCGCAGAAGCATACATATACATGCTCAAGATGGGATCACCCGAAATTCAAAAGGCAACTGAATATCGGCAACCGGGGCATCGAAGTCGGAATAGTCGGCTGAAACTCACCGCCACCCAGTAAAACAAAGCTGTTTCTGGCCGTTTGCGGAAGAAAGTGAGTGATGGTAGAACAAGTAGCAGAAGCAATACATGCTCAAGATGGATCGAACCCGAAATTCAAAGGCAACTGAATCTCGGCAACCCGGTGCAGATCGAAGTCGGAAAGAGCGCGAAACTCACCGAGTCAAAGCGTTTTCGCCGTTTGCGGAAGAGAACTAAGATGTACGAACCAAGTAAGCAGAATGCATACATGCTCAAGAGGGAATCACCCGAAATTCAAAGGCAACTGAATTCTCGGCAAACCGGGGCATCGTAAGTCGGAATAGCCGCGAAAACTCACCGAGTCAAAAGCGTTCGCCGTTTGCGGAAGAAAGTATGAGTGTAGAAGCAAGTAGCAGAAGGCATACATGCTACTAGAGGGATCACCGCGAAAAAATTCAAAGGCAGAACTGAATTTCCGGGCAACCGTGGGCATCGAAGTCGGAATGCCGCGAAACTCATCTCTCACCGAGTCAAAAGCCGTTTCGCCGTTTGCTTGCCGAAGTAGGTAATGAATGTAGATACAAGTAGCAGAAGCAATACATGCTCAAGACGGGATCACCCGAAATTCAAAGGGCAAATCTGAACTTCGGCAACGCTGGGCATCGAAGTCGGAATGCCGCGAAACTCCCCACCAACTCCCCAAAGCTCAAATTGCGTTTCGCCGATTTGCGGAAGAAAGTGTGATGAATAGAAAAAGGTAGCAGAAGCATACATGCTCAATGAGGGATCATACCCCAAATTCAAAGGCAACTGAATTTCGGCAACCGGGCATCGAAGGCGGAATGCCGCGAAACTCACCGAGTCAAAGCGTTATCGGCCGTTTTTGCGGAAGAAAGTCTGTGATGTAGAACAAGTAGCAGAGGAATTCAATGCTCAAAGAGGGATCAACACCATTATTCAAAGGCAACTTAACTGAATTTCGGCAAACCGTGGCATCGGTAAGTCCGGAATTGACCGCTAAACTGCACCGAGTCAAAGCGCCGTTTCGCCGTTTTGCGGAAGAAAGTTTGATGTTAGAAAACAAGTAGCCAGAAGCTATACATAGCTCAAGAGGGATCACCACGAAATTCAAAGGCAACTGAATTTCTGGCAGAACGGGGCATCGAAGTCGGAAATGCCGCGAAACTCACCGATGTCAAAGCGTTTCAGTCGATTGCGGAAGGAAAGTATTATGTAGAACAAGTAGCAGAAGCAAACATGCTCAAGAGGGATCACCCGAAATACAAAGGCAACTGAATTTCGGCAACCGGGCATCGAAGTCGGAATGCCGCGAAACTCACCGAGTCAAAGCGTTTCGCCGTTTGCGGAAGATAGTCTTATGTAGAACAAGTAGCATAAGCATACATGCTCAAGAGGTAACTCCCGAAATTCAAAGGCAACTGAATTTCGGCAACCGGGGCATCGAAGTCGGAATGCCGCGAAACTCACGAGAGTCAAAGCGTTTCCTCCGTTTGCGGAAGGAAGTATGATGTAGAACAAGTAGCAGAAGCATACATGCTCAAGAGGTATCACCCGAAATTCAAAGGCAACTGAATTTCGGCAGACCGGGGCATCGAAGTCGGAATGCTGCGAAACTCACCAAGTCAAAGCGTTTCGCCGTTTGCGGAAGAACGTCTTATGTAGAACAAGTAGCAGAAGCATACATGCTCAAGAGGGATCACCCGAAATTCAAAAGGCAACTGAATTTCGGGAACCGGGACATCGAAGTCGGAATGCCGCGAAACTCACCGATTCAAAGCGTTTCGCCGTTTGCGGAAGAAAGTCTGATGTAGAACAAGTAGCAGAAAAGCATACATGCTCAAGAGGGATCACCCGAAATTCAAAGGCAACTGAATTTCGGCAACCGGGGCATCGAAGTCGGAATGCCGCGAAACTCACCGAGTCAAAGCGTTTCGCCGTTTGCGGAAGAAAGTCTTATGTAGAACAAGTAGCAGAAGCATACATGCTCAAGAGGGATCACCCGAAATTCAAAGGCAACTGAATTTCGGCAACCGGGGCATCGAAGTCGGATGCCGCGAAACTCACCGAGTCAAAGCGTTTCGCTGATTGCGGAAGAAAGTTTGATGTAGAACAAGTAGCAAAAGCATACATGCTCAAGAGGGATCACCCGAAATTAAAAGGCAACTGAATTTCGGCAACCGGGGCATCGAAGTCGGAATGCCGCGAAACTCACCGAGTTAAAGCGTTTCGCCGTTTGCGGAAGAAAGTCTGATGTAGAACAAGTAGCAGAAGCATACATACTCAAGAGGGATCACCCGAGAAATTCAAAGGCAACTGAATTTCGGCAACCGGGGCATCGAAGTCGGAATGCCGCCAAACTCACTCGAGTCAAAGCGTTTGGCCGTTTGCGGAAGAAAGTCTGATGTAGAACAAGTAGCAGAAGCATACATGCTCAAGAGGGATCACCCAAAATTCAAAGGCAACTGAATTTCGGCAACCGGGCATCGAAGTCGGCATGCCGCTGAAACTCACCGAGTCAAAGCGTTTCGCCGTTTGCGGAAGAAAGTCTGATGTAGAACAAGTAGCAGAAGCAATCATGCTCAAGAGGGATCACCCGAAATTCAAAGGCAACTGAATTTCGGCAACTCGGGCATCGAAGTCGGAATGCCGCGAAAACTCACCGAGACAAAGCGTTTCGCCGTTTGCGGAAGAAAGTATGATGTTAGAACAAGTAGCAGAAGCATACATGCTCAAGAGGGATCACCCGAAATTCAAAGGCAACTGAATTTCGGCATACCGAGGGCATCGCGAAGTCGGAATGCCGCGAAACTCACCGAGTCAAAGCGTTTCGCCGTTTGCGAAAGAAAGTGTCATGTAGAACAAGTAGCAAGAAGCATACATGCTCAAGAGGGATCACCCGAAATTCAAAGGCAACTGAATTTCGGCAACCGGGGCATCGGAAGTCGGAATGCCGCGAAACTCACCGAGTCAAAGCGTTTCGCCGTTTGCGGAAGGAAAGTATGATGTAGAACAAGTAGCAGAAGCATACATGCTCAAGAGGGATCACCCGAAATTCAAAGGCAACTGAATTTCGGCAACCGGGGCATCGAAGTCGGGAATCCTCGAAACTCACCGAGTCAAAGCGTTTCGCTGTTCGCGGAAGAAAGTATGATGTAGAACAAGTAGCAGAAGCATACATGCTCAAGAGGGATCACCCGAAATTCAAAGGCAACTGAATTTCGGCAACCGGGACATCGAAGTCGGAATGCCGCGAAACTCACCGAGTCAAAGCGTTTCGCCTTTTGCGGAAGGAAGTCTGATGTAGAACAAGTCAGCAGAAGCATACATGCTCAAGAGGGATACACCCGAAATTCAAAGGCAACTGAATTTCGGCAACGGGGCATCGAAGTCGGAATGCCGCGACAACTCTAACCGAGTTCAAAGCGTTTCGCCGTTTGCGGAAGAAAGTAAGATGTAGAACAAGTAGCAGAAGCATACATGCTCAAGAGGGATCACCCGAAATTCAAAAGGCAACTGAATTTCGGCAACCGGGTCATCGAAGTCGGAATGCCGCGAAACTCACCGAGTCAAAGCGTTTCGCCGTTTGCGGAAGAAAGTGTGATGTAGAACAAGTAGCAGAAGCATACATGCTCAAGAGGGAATCACCCGAAATTCAAAGGCAACTGAATTTCGGCAACCGGGCAATCGAAGTCGGAATGCCGCGAAACTCACCGAGTCAAAGCGTTTCGCCGTTTGCGGAAGAAAGTGTGATGTAGAACAAGTAGCAGAAGCATACATGCTCAAGAGGAATCACCCGAAATTCAAAGGCAACTTAATTTCGGCAACCAGGGCATCGAAGTCGGAATATCATGAAACTCACAGAGTCAAAGCTTTTCGCCGTTTGCGGAAGAAAGTCTGATGTAGAACAAGTAGCAGAAGCATACATGCTCAAGAGGGATCACCCGAAATTCAAAGGCAACTGAATTTCGGCAACCGGGGCATCGAAGTCTGAATGCCTCGAAACTCACCGACTCAAAGCTTTTCGCCGTTTGCGGAAGAACGTCTGATGGTAGAACAAGTAGCAAGAAGCATACATGCTCAAGAGGGATCACCCAAATTCAAAGGCAACTGAATTTCGGCAACCCAGCATCGAACTTGGAATGCCGCGAAACTCACCGAGTCAATAGCGTTTCGCCGTTTGCGGAAGAAAGTATGATTGTAGAACAAGTAGCAGAAGCATACATGCTCAAGAGGGATCACCCGAAATTCAAAGGCTACTGAATTTCGAGCAACCGGGCATCGAAGTCGGAATGCCGCGAAACTCACCGAGTCAAAGCGTTTACGCCGTTTGCGGAAGAATGTATGATGTAGAACAAGTAGCAGAAGCATTCACATGCTCAAGAGGGATCACCCGAAATTCAAAGGCAACTGAATTTCTGGCAACCGGGGCATCGAAGTCGAATGCCGCGAAAACTCACCGAGTCAAAGCGTTTCGCCGTTTGCGGAAGAAAGTATGATGTAGAACAAGTAGCAGAAGCATACATGCTCAAGAGGGATCACCCGAAATTCAAAGGCAACTGAATTTCGGCAACCGGGGCATCGAAGTCGGAATGCCGCGAAACTCACCGAGTCAAAGCGTTTCGCCGTTTGCGGAAGAAAGTCTGATGTAGAACAAGTAGCAGAAGCATACATGCTCAAGAGGGATCCACCCGAAATTCAAAGGCAACTGAATTTCGGCAACCGGAGGCATCGAAGTCGGAATGCCGCGAAACTCACCGAGTCAAAGCGTTTCGCCGTTTGCGGAAGAAAGTCTGATGTAGAGAACAAGTAGCAGAAGCATACATGCTCAAGAGGGATCACGCCGAAATTCAAAGGCAACTGAATTTCGGCAACCGGGGCATCGAAGTCGGAATTGCCGCGAAACTCACCGGGTCAAAGCGTTTCAGAGTTTGCGGAAGGAAGTTTGATGTAGAACAAGTAGCAGAGGCATTCATGCTCAAGAGGGATCACCCGAAATTCAAAGGCAACTGAATTTCGGCAACCGGGGCATCGAAGTCGGAATGCCGCGAAACTCACCGAGTCATAAGCGTTTCGCTGTTTGCGGAAGAAAGTCTGATGTTGAACAAGTAGCAGAAGCATACATGCTCAAGAGGGATCACACCGAAATTCAAAGGCAACTGAATTTTCGGCAACCGGGCATCGAAGTCGGAATGCCGCGAAAACTCACCGAGTCAAAGCGTTTCGCCGTTTGCGGAAGAAAGTGTGATGTAGAACAAGTAGCAGAAGCATACATGCTCAAGATGGATCACCCCAAATTCAAAGGCAACTGAATTTCGCCAACCGGGGCATCCTGAAGTCGGAATGCCGCGAAACTCACCGAGTCAAAGCGTTTCGCCGTTTGCGGAAGGAAGTGTGATGTAGAACAAGTAGCAGAAGCATACATGCTCAAGAGGGATCACCCGAAATTCAAAGGCAACTGAATTTCCGCAACACGGGCCATCGAGAAGTCGGAATGCCGCGAAACCTCAACCGGAAGGTCAAAGCGTATTCGCCCGTTTCAGCGGAAGAAAGTCTGATGTAGAAAAAGTAAGCAGAAGCATACATGCTCAAGAGGGATCACACCCGAATTCTTCAAAGGCAACTGAATTTCGGCAACCGGGGCATCGAACACGGAATGCCGCGAAACTCACCGAGTCAAAGCGTTTCGGTGTTTGCGGAAAGGAAGTGTGATGTAGAAACATTAACAGAAGCATTCATGCTCAAGAGGGATCACCCGAAATTCAAAACAGCAGCAACTGACAATTTCCGGGAAACCGGGGCATCGAAGTCGGAATGCCGCGCAAAACTCACCAGAGTCACAAAGCAGCTTTCGCCCTTTGCGAAACGGAAGCAGTCTGATGTAGAAAAAGTAGCAGAAGCATACATGCTCAAGAGGGATCACCCGAAATTCAAAGGCTACTGAATTCACGGCACAACCAGCGCATCACTTAAGTTCGGAATGCCCGTGAAACGCTCTCCTAGTCAATAGCGTTTCGCCGTTTGCGGACATCGGAACAGTGCTGAAGTAGAACAAATACGTTCTAGCAAGTCATACATGCTCAAGAGGGATCCACACGAAATTCAATAGCTCAACTTAAATTTCGAACAACCTGGGCATCGAAGTCGGAATGCCGCGAAACTCACCGTGAGTGAAAGCGTTTTCGCTGTTTGCGGTGAAGGAAGTGTGATGTAGAATCAAGTAGCAGAAGACCTACATGCTCAAGAGGGATCACCAGAAATTCAAAGGCAACTGAATTTCGGCAACCGGGGCATCGAAGTCGGAATGCCGCGAAACTCACCGAGAACAAAGCGTATCGTTGTTTATAGGAAGAGAAGTGATGGAATGTAGAACAAGTCGCAACAAAAAGCATTCCATGCTCCAGAGGCATTCACCCGCAATTCAAAGGCAACTGAATTTCGGCAACCGGGGCATCTGGGAAGTCGGAAAGACGCACGCGAAACCTTCACCGAGTCAAAGCGTTTTGTTCTGTTTGCGCAGGAAGCTCACGTCAGATGTACTAGACACAAGTAAGCAGAAGCTTACATAGCATCACGTGAGGCGATGCACCCCGAAATTCAAACAGGCAACTGAATTTCGAGCAACCGACGCACATCGAAGTTGGAATGCCGCGAAAACTCACCGAGTCAAAGTGCGGTATTTTTTTGTAATCACTTTTCGGGCCGTTTGCGGAAGGCGAGTGTGATGTCTAGAACAAGTAGCAGAAGCATATCATGCCAAAGAGGGATCACGCCGAAATTTTCACAAGAGCAACTGAATTTCAGCAACCGGGGCATCGAAGTCGGATTGCCGCGAAACTCACCAATACAAAGCGTTTCGCGCGCGTTTTTGCGGAAAGGAAGTCGTGATGTATAACAAGTAAGCAGAAGCCAATGCAATGCTCAGTGAGGGATCACCCGAAATTCAAAGGCAACTGAATTTCGGCAACCGGGGCATCGAAGTCGGAATGCCGCGAAACTCACCGAGGCAAAGCATTTGGCCGTTTGCGGAAGGAAGTGATGATGTAAAGAAACAAGTAGCAGTAAGCCATCTACATGTCTCAATGGAGGGATCACCCGAAATTCAAAGGCAACTGAATTTCGGCAACCGGGGCATCTAAGTCCGGACTATGCCGCGGAACTCACGAAGTCAAAAGCGTTTGGCCATTTGCGGAAGAAAGACTGATGCATAGAACAAGTAGCAGAAGCATACAGGCTCAAGAGGGATCACACGAAAAACTTCAAATGGGAGGCAACTGAATTTTCGGCAACCGGGGCATCGAAGTCTGAAACTGCCGCGAAACTCACCGAGTCCAAAGCGTTTGGCCGTTATTGCGGAAGAAAGTGGGGGGCGGGGGGGGGGGGGGGGGGGCGCGGGGCGGGAGGGGGGGGGGCGGGGGTTACCGACATGTTAGAACAAGTCTAGCAGAAGCATACATGCTCAAAGAGGGAGGAATCACCCCGAAAATTCAAAGGCAACTGATACTCTTCAGCATCCGGGGCACTCGACCAGTCGTGACTTTGACCGCGACAAACTCACCAAGGTCAAAGCGTTTCGGTGTTTGCGGAAGGAAGTGTGAATGTAGAACAAGTAGCAGAAGCAATGACCATCTGCTGCAGAGGGATCCACCCGAGAAATTCAAAGTCAACTGAACATTTCAGGCAACCGGGGCATCGAAGTTGGAATGCGAAATCAAGCAACTGAATTTCGGCAACCGGGGCATCGAAGTCGGAATGCCCGCGCGAAACTCCACCGAGGCAAAGCAATTCGCCGTTTGCGGAAGGAAGTGTGATGTATAACAAGTAGCAGAAGCAATAGCATGCTCAAGAGGGATCACCCGAAATTCCAAACAAGGCAACTGAATTTCGGAGCAAACCGGGCATCTAAGTCGGAATGCCGTGAAACTCACCGGAAGTCAAATGCGTTTGGCCATTTGCGGAAGACAGACTGATGTAGAACAAGTAGGAGATGCATACACAGCCTCAAGAGGGATCACCACGAAAATTCCAAAGCGCAAATAGAAACTTATCTCGCAATCACTCCGGGGCTATCAGCGCAACTGTCAGAGACATGCCGCGAAACTCGCCGTCGAGTCAAAGCATTTGGCCATTTGCGGAAGGAAGTGTGAATGTAGAACAAGTAGCAGAAGCATACATGGGGCCCTTCAAAAGAGGGATCACCCGAAATTCAAAGGCAGCAACTGAATTTCGGCCACCGGGCATCGAAGTTGGAATGCCGACGAAAACTACACCAGAATCAAAAGCGTTTGGCACGTTCTTGCGGCTAGTGACAGTCTGTTGGATGTAGAACAAGTAGCGAGAAAGCATACATGCTCAACAAGAGGGATCACCCGAAATTCAATTGGCAATCTGAATTACCGGACAACCGGGGCATCCCTAAGTCGGACTCGCCGCCGAAACTCACCGACGTCATAAGCGTTTCACCGTTTGCGATGTGGAAGGAAGTAATGATGTAGCACAAGCATAGACAGAACGCACCATGCTAAATAGGGATCGACCCGAAAAATTCAAAGGCAACTGAATTTCGGCAACCGGGGCATCGAAGTCGGAATGCCGGCAAAACTCACCGAGTCAAAGCGTTTCGTTGTTTGCGGAAGGAAGTGTGATCTCACACAACAAGTAGCCAGAAGCATCCATGCTCAAACGAGGGATCACCCGAATATTTCAAAGGCAACTGCAAAATTTCGGCAACCGGGGACAATCGCGAAGTCGGAATGAACCGCGAAAACGCACCGAGTACAAAAAGCGTTTCGCTAGTTTGCGGAAAGGAAGTGTGATCTGTAGAACACAGTAGCAGAACCATACAACCCTCAAAGAGGGATTACCCGAAATTCACAGGCAAACTAAGAATGAATTTGGCAACCGGGGCATCTAAATCGGAATGTCGTGAAAATCCTCACCGAGTCAAACAGCACAGTTTCAGCCCAGTTCTTGTCGTAAGGAATGTGCGATGTACATACCAAGTAGCACGACCAGCATACATGCGTACCCCCCCACCCCCCCCCTCCCCACCCCCCCCAAGAGGGATCACCCGAAATTCAAAGGCAACTGAATTTCAGGCAACCGGGGCGCATCGAAGTCGGACATGCCGCGAAACTCACCGAGAACAAAGCGTTTTCTTGTTATGAAGGAAGTGTGATGTAGAACAATTAGCAGAAAGCATGCATGCCACAGGATGGATCACCCGAAATTCAAAGGACTACTTAATTTCGGCAACCGGGAGCACAACGAAAGTCAGAACTGCACGCGAAACTCATACACGACTGCACAAGAGCATTTGGCCGTTTGCGGAAGGAGAATTGTGATGTAGAACAAGTAGCAGAAGCACACAATGCTCAAGAGGGATCACCCAAAATTCAAAGGCAACTGAATTTCGGCAACCGGGGGCATCGAAGTCGGAATGCCGCGAAACTCACCGAGTCAAAGCGTTTCGCCGTTTGCGGAAGAAAGTCTGATGTAGAACAAGTAGCAGAAGCATACATGCTCAAGAGGATCACCCGAAATTCAAAGGCAACTGAATTTCGGCAACCGGGGCATCGAAGTCGGAATGCCGCGAAACTCACCGAGTCAAAGCGTTTCGCCGTTTGCGGAAGAAAGTCTGATGTAGAACAAGTAGCAGAAGCATACATGCTCAAGAGGGATCACCCGAAATTCAAAGGCAACTGAATTTCGGCAACCGGGCATCGAAGTCGGAATGCCGCGAAACTCACCGAGTCAAAGCGTTTCCGTTTGCGGAAGAAAGTCTGATGTAGAACAAGTAGCAGAAGCATACATGCTCAAGAGGGATCACCCGAAATTCAAAGGCAACTGAATTTCGGCAACCGGGGCATCGAAGTCGGAATGCCGCGAAACTCACCGAGTCAAAGCGTTTCGCCGTTTGCGGAGAAGTCTGATGTAGAACAAGTAGCAGAAGCATACATGCTCAAGAGGGATCACCCGAAATTCAAAGGCAACTGAATTTCGGCAACCGGGCATCGAAGTCGGAATGCCGCGAAACTCACCGAGTCAAAGCGTTTCGCCGTTTGCGGAAGAAGTCTGATGTAGAACAAGTAGCAGAAGCATACATGCTCAAGAGGGATCACCCGAAATTCAAAGGCAACTGAATTTCGGCAACGGGGCATCGAAGTCGGAATGCCGCGAAACTCACCGAGTCAAAGCGTTTCGCCGTTTGCGGAAGAAAGTCTGATGTAGAACAAGTAGCAGAAGCATACATGCTCAAGAGGGATCACCCGAAATTCAAAGGCAACTGAATTTCGGCAACCGGGCATCGAAGTCGGAATGCCGCGAAACTCACGAGTCAAAGCGTTTCGCCGTTTGCGGAAGAAAGTCTGATGTAGAACAAGTAGCAGAAGCAAAGCATACATGCTCAAGAGGGATCACCCGAAATTCAAAGGCAACTGAATTTCGGCAACCGGGGCATCGAAGTCGGAATGCCGCGAAACTCACCGAGTCAAAGCGTTTCGCCGTTTGCGGAAGAAAGTCTGATGTAGAACAAGTAGCAGAAGCATACATGCTCAAGAGGGATCACCCGAAATTCAAAGGCAACTGAATTTCGGCAACCGGGCATCGAAGTCGGAATGCCGCGAAACTCACCGAGTCAAAGCGTTTCGCCGTTTGCGGAAGAAAGTCTGATGTAGAACAAGTAGCAGAAGCATACATGCTCAAGAGGGATCACCCGAAATTCAAAGGCAACTGAATTTCGGCAACCGGGGCATCGAAGTCGGAATGCCGCGAAACTCACCGAGTCAAAGCGTTTCGCCGTTTGCGGAAGAAAGTCTGATGTAGAACAAGTAGCAGAAGCATACATGCTCAAGAGGGATCACCCGAAATTCAAAGGCAACTGAATTTCGGCAACCGGGGCATCGAAGTCGGAATGCCGCGAAACTCACCGAGTCAAAGCGTTTCGCCGTTTGCGGAAGAAAGTCTGATGTAGAACAAGTAGCAGAAGCATACATGCTCAAGAGGGATCACCCGAAATTCAAAGGCAACTGAATTTCGGCAACCGGGGCATCGAAGTCGGAATGCCGCGAAACTCACCGAGTCAAAGCGTTTCGCCGTTTGCGGAGAAAGTCTAATGTAGAACAAGTAGCAGAAGCATACATGCTCAAGAGGGATCACCCGAAATTCAAAGGCAACTGAATTTCGGCAACCGGGGCATCGAAGTCGGAATGCCGCGAAACTCACCGAGTCAAAGCGTTTCGCCGTTTGCGGAAGAAAGTCTGATGTAGAACAAGTAGCAGAAGCATACATGCTCAAGAGGGATCACCCGAAATTCAAAGGCAACTGAATTTCGGCAACCGGGGCATCGAAGTCGGAATGCCGCGAAACTCACCGAGTCAAAGCGTTTCGCCGTTTGCGGAAGAAAGTCTGATGTAGAACAAGTAGCAGAAGCATACATGCTCAAGAGGGATCACCCGAAATTCAAAGGCAACTGAATTTCGGCAACCGGGGCATCGAAGTCGGAATGCCGCGAAACTCACCGAGTCAAAGCGTTTCGCCGTTTGCGGAAGAAAGTCTGATGTAGAACAAGTAGCAGAAGCATACATGCTCAAGAGGGATCACCCGAAATTCAAAGGCAACTGAATTTCGGCAACCGGGGCATCGAAGTCGGAATGCCGCGAAACTCACCGAGTCAAAGCGTTTCGCCGTTTGCGGAAGAAAGTCTGATGTAGAACAAGTAGCAGAAGCATACATGCTCAAGAGGGATCACCCGAAATTCAAAGGCAACTGAATTTCGGCAACCGGGCATCGAAGTCGGAATGCCGCGAAACTCACCGAGTCAAAGCGTTTCGCCGTTTGCGGAAGAAAGTCTGATGTAGAACAAGTAGCAGAAGCATACATGCTCAAGAGGGATCACCCGAAATTCAAAGGCAACTGAATTTCGGCAACCGGGGCATCGAAGTCGGAATGCCGCGAAACTCACCGAGTCAAAGCGTTTCGCCGTTTGCGGAAGAAAGTCTGATGTAGAACAAGTAGCAGAAGCATACATGCTCAAGAGGGATCACCCGAAATTCAAAGGCAACTGAATTTCGGCAACCGGGGCATCGAAGTCGGAATGCCGCGAAACTCACCGAGTCAAAGCGTTTCGCCGTTTGCGGAAGAAAGTCTGATGTAGAACAAGTAGCAGAAGCATACATGCTCAAGAGGGATCACCCGAAATTCAAAGGCAACTGAATTTCGGCAACCGGGGCATCGAAGTCGGAATGCCGCGAAACTCACCGAGTCAAAGCGTTTCGCCGTTTGCGGAAGAAAGTCTGATGTAGAACAAGTAGCAGAAGCATACATGCTCAAGAGGGATCACCCGAAATTCAAAGGCAACTGAATTTCGGCAACCGGGGCATCGAAGTCGGAATGCCGCGAAACTCACCGAGTCAAAGCGTTTCGCCGTTTGCGGAAGAAAGTCTGATGTAGAACAAGTAGCAGAAGCATACATGCTCAAGAGGGATCACCCGAAATTCAAAGGCAACTGAATTTCGGCAACCGGGGCATCGAAGTCGGAATGCCGCGAAACTCACCGAGTCAAAGCGTTTCGCCGTTTGCGAAGAAAGTCTGATGTAGAACAAGTAGCAGAAGCATACATGCTCAAGAGGGATCACCCGAAATTCAAAGGCAACTGAATTTCGGCAACCGGGGCATCGAAGTCGGAATGCCGCGAAACTCACCGAGTCAAAGCGTTTCGCCGTTTGCGGAAGAAAGTGATGTAGAACAAGTAGCAGAAGCATACATGCTCAAGAGGGATCACCCGAAATTCAAAGGCAACTGAATTTCGGCAACCGGGCATCGATCGAAGTCGGAATGCCGCGAAACTCACCGAGTCAAAGCGTTTCGCCGTTTGCAAAGAAAGTCTGATGTAGAACAAGTAGCAGAAGCATACATGCTCAAGAGGGATCACCCGAAATTCAAAGGCAACTGAATTTCGGCAACCGGGCATCGAAGTCGGAATGCCGCGAAACTCACCGAGTCAAAGCGTTTCGCCGTTTGCGGAAGAAAGTCTGATGTAGAACAAGTAGCAGAAGCATACATGCTCAAGAGGGATCACCCGAAATTCAAAGGCAACTGAATTTCGGCAACCGGGGCATCGAAGTCGGAATGCCGCGAAACTCACCGAGTCAAAGCGTTTCGCCGTTTGCGGAAGAAAGTCTGATGTAGAACAAGTAGCAGAAGCATACATGCTCAAGAGGGATCACCCGAAATTCAAAGGCAACTGAATTTCGGCAACCGGGGCATCGAAGTCGGAATGCCGCGAAACTCACCGAGTCAAAGCGTTTCGCCGTTTGCGGAAGAAAGTCTGATGTAGAACAAGTAGCAGAAGCATACATGCTCAAGAGGGATCACCCGAAATTCAAAGGCAACTGAATTTCGGCAACCGGGGCATCGAAGTCGGAATGCCGCGAAACTCACCGAGTCAAAGCGTTTCGCCGTTTGCAAAAAGTCTGATGTAGAACAAGTAGCAGAAGCATACATGCTCAAGAGGGATCACCCGAAATTCAAAGGCAACTGAATTTCGGCAACCGGGGCATCGAAGTCGGAATGCCGAAACTCACCGAGTCAAAGCGTTTCGCCGTTTGCGGAAGAAAGTCTGATGTAGAACAAGTAGCAGAAGCATACATGCTCAAGAGGGATCACCCGAAATTCAAAGGCAACTGAATTTCGGCAACCGGGGCATCGAAGTCGGAATGCCGCGAAACTCACCGAGTCAAAGCGTTTCGCCGTTTGCGGAAGAAAGTCTGATGTAGAACAAGTAGCAGAAGCATACATGCTCAAGAGGGATCACCCGAAATTCAAAGGCAACTGAATTTCGGCAACCGGGGCATCGAAGTCGGAATGCCGCGAAACTCACCGAGTCAAAGCGTTTCGCCGTTTGCGGAAGAAAGTCTGATGTAGAACAAGTAGCAGAAGCATACATGCTCAAGAGGGATCACCCGAAATTCAAAGGCAACTGAATTTCGGCAACCGGGGCATCGAAGTCGGAATGCCGCGAAACTCACCGAGTCAAAGCGTTTCGCCGTTTGCGGAAGAAAGTCTGATGTAGAACAAGTAGCAGAAGCATACATGCTCAAGAGGGATCACCCGAAATTCAAAGGCAACTGAATTTCGGCAACCGGGGCATCGAAGTGGAATGCCGCGAAACTCACCGAGTCAAAGCGTTTCGCCGTTTGCGGAAGAAAGTCTGATGTAGAACAAGTAGCAGAAGCATACATGCTCAAGAGGGATCACCCGAAATTCAAAGGCAACTGAATTTCGGCAACCGGGGCATCGAAGTCGGAATGCCGCGAAACTCACCGAGTCAAAGCGTTTCGCCGTTTGCGGAAGAAAGTCTGATGTAGAACAAGTAGCAGAAGCATACATGCTCAAGAGGGATCACCCGAAATTCAAAGGCAACTGAATTTCGGCAACCGGGGCATCGAAGTCGGAATGCCGCGAAACTCACCGAGTCAAAGCGTTTCGCCTTTGCGAAGAAGAAAGTCTGATGTCAACAGCAGCAGAAGCATACATGCTCAAGAGGGATCACCCGAAATTCAAAGGCAACTGAATTTCGGCAACCGGGGCATCGAAGTCGGAATGCCGCGAAACTCACCGAGTCAAAGCGTTTCGCCGTTTGCGGAAGAAAGTCTGATGTAGAACAAGTAGCAGAAGCATACATGCTCAAGAGGGATCACCCGAAATTCAAAGGCAACTGAATTTCGGCAACCGGGGCATCGAAGTCGGAATGCCGCGAAACTCACCGAGTCAAAGCGTTTCGCCGTTTGCGGAAGAAAGTCTGATGTAGAACAAGTAGCAGAAGCATACATGCTCAAGAGGGATCACCCGAAATTCAAAGGCAACTGAATTTCGGCAACCGGGCATCGAAGTCGGAATGCCGCGAAACTCACCGAGTCAAAGCGTTTCGCCGTTTGCGGAAGAAAGTCTGATGTAGAACAAGTAGCAGAAGCATACATGCTCAAGAGGGATCACCCGAAATTCAAAGGCAACTGAATTTCGGCAACCGGGGCATCGAAGTCGGAATGCCGCGAAACTCACCGAGTCAAAGCGTTTCGCCGTTTGCGGAAGAAAGTCTGATGTAGAACAAGTAGCAGAAGCATACATGCTCAAGAGGGATCACCCGAAATTCAAAGGCAACTGAATTTCGGCAACCGGGGCATCGAAGTCGGAATGCCGCGAAACTCACCGAGTCAAAGCGTTTCGCCGTTTGCGGAAGAAAGTCTGATGTAGAACAAGTAGCAGAAGCATACATGCTCAAGAGGGATCACCCGAAATTCAAAGGCAACTGAATTTCGGCAACCGGGGCATCGAAGTCGGAATGCCGCGAAACTCACCGAGTCAAAGCGTTTCGCCGTTTGCGGAAGAAAGTCTGATGTAGAACAAGTAGCAGAAGCATACATGCTCAAGAGGGATCACCCGAAATTCAAAGGCAACTGAATTTCGGCAACCGGGGCATCGAAGTCGGAATGCCGCGAAACTCACCGAGTCAAAGCGTTTCGCGTTTGCGGAAGAAAGTCTGATGTAGAACAAGTAGCAGAAGCATACATGCTCAAGAGGCATGACCCGAAATTCAAAGGCAACTGAATTTCGGCAACCGGAGCATCGAAGTCGGAATGCCGCGAAACTCACCGAGTCAAAGCGTTTCGCCGTTTGCGGAAGAAAGTCTGATGTAGAACAAGTAGCAGAAGCATACATGCTCAAGAGGGATCACCCGAAATTCAAAGGCAACTGAATTTCGGCAACCGGGGCATCGAAGTCGGAATGCCTCGAAACTCACCGAGTCAAAGCGTTTCGCCGTTTGCGAAAGAAAGTATGATGTAGAACAAGTAGCAGAAGCATACATGCTCAAGAGGGATCACCCGAAATTCAAAGGCCACTGAATTTCGGCAACCGGGGCATCGAAGTCGGAATGCCGCGAAACTCACCGAGTCAAAGCATTTCGCCGTTTGGGGAAGAAAGTATGATGTAGAACAAGTAGCAGAAGCATACATGCTCAAGAGGGATGACCCGAAATTCAAAGGCAACTGAATTTCGGCAACCGGCGCATCGAAGTCGGAATGCCGCGAAACTCACCGAGTCAAAGCGTTTCGCCGTTTGCGGAAGAAAGTCTGATGTAGAACAAGTACAGAAGCATACAGGCTCAAGAGGGATCACCCGAAATTCAAAGGCAACTGAATTTCGGCTACCGGGGCATCGAAGTCGGAATGCCTCGAAACTCACCGAGTCAAAGCGTTTCGCCGTTTGCGGAAGAAAGTATGATGTAGAACAAGTAGCAGAAGCATACATGCTCAAGAGGGATCACCCGAAATTCAAAGGCAACTGAATTTCGGCAACCGGGGCATCGAAGTCGGAATGCCGCGAAACTCACCGAGTCAAAGCGTTTCGCCGTTTGCGGAAGAAAGTATGATGTAGAACAAGTAGCAGAAGCATACATGCTCAAGAGGGATCACCCGAAATTCAAAGGCAACTGAATTTCGGCAACCGGGCATCGAAGTCGGAATGCCGCGAAACTCACCGAGTCAAAGCGTTTCGCCGTTTGCGGAAGAAAGTCTAATGTAGAACAAGTAGCAGAGCATACATGCTCAAGAGGGATCACCCGAAATTCAAAGGCAACTGAATTTCGGCAACCGGGGCATCGAAGTCGGAATGCCGCGAAACTCACCGAGTCAAAGCGTTTCGCCGTTTGCGGAAGAAAGTCTGATGTAGAACAAGTAGCAGAAGCATACATGCTCAAGAGGGATCACCCGAAATTCAAAGGCAACTGAATTTCGGCAACCGGGCATCGAAGTCGGAATGCCGCGAAACTCACCGAGTCAAAGCGTTTCGCCGTTTGCGGAAGAAAGTCTGATGTAGAACAAGTAGCAGAAGCATACATGCTCAAGAGGGATCACCCGAAATTCAAAGGCAACTGAATTTCGGCAACCGGGGCATCGAAGTCGGAATGCCACGAAACTCACCGAGTCAAAGCGTTTCGCCGTTTGCGGAAGAAAGTCTGATGTAGAACAAGTAGCAGAAGCATACATGCTCAAGAGGGATCACCCGAAATTCAAAGGCAACTGAATTTCGGCAACCGGGGCATCGAAGTCGGAATGCCGCGAAACTCACCGAGTCAAAGCGTTTCGCCGTTTGCGGAAGAAAGTCTGATGAAACAAGTAGCAGAAGCATACATGCTCAAGAGGGATCACCCGAAAATTCAAAGGCAACTGAATTTCGGCAACCGGGCATCGAAGTCGGAATGCCGCGAAACTCACCGAGTCAAAGCGTTTCGCCGTTTGCGGAAGAAAGTCTGTGTGTAGAACAAGTAGCAGAAGCATACATGCTCAAGAGGGATCACCCGAAATTCAAAGGCAACTGAATTTCGGCAACCGGGCATCGAAGTCGGAATGCCGCGAAACTCACCGAGTCAAAGCGTTTCGCCGTTTGCGGAAGAAAGTCTGATGTAGAACAAGTAGCAGAAGCATACATGCTCAAGAGGGATCACCCGAAATTCAAAGGCAACTGAATTTCGGCAACCGGGCATCGAAGTCGGAATGCCGCGAAACTCACCGAGTCAAAGCGTTTCGCCGTTTGCGGAAGAAAGTCTGATGTAGAACAAGTAGCAGAAGCATACATGCTCAAGAGGGATCACCCGAAATTCAAAGGCAACTGAATTTCGGCAACCGGGGCATCGAAGTCGGAATGCCGCGAAACTCACCGAGTCAAAGCGTTTCGCCGTTTGCGGAAGAAAGTCTGATGTAGAACAAGTAGCAGAAGCATACATGCTCAAGAGGGATCACCCGAAATTCAAAGGCAACTGAATTTCGGCAACCGGGCATCGAAGTCGGAATGCCGCGAAACTCACCGAGTCAAAGCGTTTCGCCGTTTGCGGAAGAAAGTCTGATGTAGAACAAGTAGCAGAAGCATACATGCTCAAGAGGATCACCCGAAATTCAAAGGCAACTGAATTTCGGCAACCGGGCATCGAAGTCGGAATGCCGCGAAACTCACCGAGTCAAAGCGTTTCGCCGTTTGCGGAAGAAAGTTGATGTAGAACAAGTAGCAGAAGCATACATGCTCAAGAGGGATCACCCAAAATTCAAAGGCAACTGAATTTCGGCAACCATGGCATGGAAGTCGGAATGCCGCGAAACTCACCGAGTCAAAGCGTTTCGTCGTTTGCGGAAGAAAGTTTTAATGTAGAACAAGTAGCAGAAGCATACATGCTCAAGGGGATCAGCTGAAATTCAAAGGCAACTGAATTTCGGCAACCAAGGCATCGAAGTCGGAATGCCGAGAAAGTCACCGAGTCAAAGCGTTTCGCCGTTTGCGGAAGAAAGTCTGATGTAGAACAAGTAGCAGAAGCATACATGCTCAAGAGGGATCACCCGAAATTCAAAGGCAACTGAATTTCGGCAACCGGACATCGAAGTCGGAATGCCGCGAAACTCACCGAGTCAAAGCGTTTCGCCGTTTGCGGAAGAAAGTCTGGTGTAGAACAAGTAGCAGAAGCATACATGCTCAAGAGGGATCACCCGAAATGCAAAGGCAACTGAATTTCGGCTACCGGGGCATCTGTAAACCCCCGTAAATAAAAGTAAACAATAAGAACAATAATAATAAAAAGAAAGAATAAAAAAAACAACACATAGGATCAAAGAAAATTAATAAATAGTAGGAATGACACTAAATGTGTCATGTGAGAGAGAGAATGATCTCCATAAACAAATTTAAAGATATTGTTGAAGTCGAAAAGAGAGTCATGATATTTAGTTTAAAACTTGTAACGTTGGCGAAACCAGTGATGAGGTTTCAATGGATGAAAGAATAAGAAAAAAAAAAAAGATATGTAAACCCCGTAAAAACACGTATTTTGACAAATAAATGATAAATGTGGTAATATTGAATTTATTGATTATAAAATTAAGAGGAAATGTCATGAGGATCTAAGTAAATAAATTAATGCATGAAATTCAGATTTTTGTGTAAAAGTCAATAATTGTCTAGTTTTACGATATTGATGATATATCTCAATCCGACCGTTGGATATCGGGTTGAAATTTTGTAAGGAATCTCCAGACATATTGTTTTATATTAGGTTCAAATTTCGTGTCAATCGGAGTTGGAAAAGATTTACGAAGAGACTGAAAATCGGTAAATAAAGAAGATGACACAAGGGCATTTTTGTAATTTTATCAAAAAAAATACTCTCCTCTCCTCTCTTTAAAAACAGAACACGTTCTCTGCAAATGAAAAAGGAAACAGGAGGGAGACCATTTGTTTTGTCCATTTTCTTCATTTTCTCTTAATCTCTCAAGCTAAATCAAAAGGGAGTGTGAACTTAGGAAACAGGAGGGAGACCATTTGTTTTGTCCCATTTTCTTCATTTTCTCTTAATCTCTTCAAGCTAAATCAAAAGGGAGTGTTCTTAGGAGGATCCTATCCAAGAAAACAAATTAAATAACAACTTAGAGAGTTATAGAGCTTGAAAGAAACAAAGAGAAAAGCTGGAAATTGGAAGAGGAGGACATGATTTTTGAAAATTTTTGCAAGAATTCATTGAAATAAGTTAAAGTAGCAAAGGTAAAGTAATATACCCTTAGTAATTTCGTTTTTCTCTCTTGTTCTTGCATGAGGAGAAGAAAATCCCCAAGTTTAAAATTCTAGGGTTCATATAAATATTTGGGGGAGTAATTGTTCATTGAATTTCGAGATTAATTGCATGATAATGGCTTGATGTGCTGAAAAATAGAAAGAATCAATGATTTGAAACTATGGGTTTTGGGATTTCAACAGGGCAGACACTTCGGCAGCCATATTTTGACTTCCACCGTTGGATTACATTGATATTTGGATATGTTATTATGCTCAATGTCATCTACATTCTGACCGGAGGGATTGTAAAATATCAGATTTCGTTTGAGGGCTGTCACCGGAGGAACATTTCTGGAAAATCACACTTCAAGACAGCCTTGTTCGTCAGATGTTATATCATCATTTCACCGTTGGATTGGTCGGATTTTGGATATGTTGTTCATCCAGATGTTATCTAAATTCTGAACGGTTTAGATTGGAAAAGAACACTCCTACCAGAAAAAGTACTTCCTGAACAACAGGTCTCCAAATTTCAGGGCAGTCCATTATTGTTCTGATATCGGAAGTTTTAACCGTTGGTATGTATGTAATTTTGGAATGGTGTAATTATGCTCAATGTCACCTACATTCTGACCGAAGGGATTGTAAATATCAAACTTTTGTGAGGGCTGTCACCGGGAGGAACATTTCTGGAAAATCACCCTTCAAGACAGCCTTGTTCGTCAGCCGTTATGTACTTCCTGAACAACAGGTCTTCAAATTTCAGGTCAGTCCCGTATTGTTCTGATAACGAGAGTTTTAACCGTTGGATGTATGTTAATTTTGGATATGTTATTCTAATGACGATGGATGTATAATTCCACCGTTTGGATGTATTGAACTCTAAATTTAAATAATGATTTTTTCAGTTTGGTTTGAGAAATATTGAATGAGAATATGAGGGTTAGCATAAAAAGTATGTTTTGGGACTAAGGATAATGGTAATGGGTTTCATGATGATGGTTGTGTTTGTGTTCTGTTTGAGTCATGTTTGATGTGTTGATAAGTGATGGGTATAGTAAATTCTATAAAGAATAGTGATTGACTAATATTTTGGTTGTGTTAGAATGGGAAATCATGTTGTAAGTTGAATTATGATATAAGGAGATCATTTTGAGTGTGCTTTTGGAAAATTTGGCATGTGTTTTCATTGATGAAATTTAAGTTAAATTACATTGTTTGGTGATAGATTAAATGTCTTGGGACAAAGAAAATCGGTGACGAAAAGTCATGCCCTTTGGACATTGAAGATCATTGATGAAGAATTGAATTAAATGGGCGTTTATTTAAATGACAAGTACGAAAATAAAATACATTCATGGAAATTGTTTACGGAAGTATTTGATTTTGTGAATTTATGAATATTATGAATAAATCGGAAGATTCAATAATGATTCATGATGGTTATTATAAAAAATGTAGGAGAAGCATTCACTCGACTTCTCAGGAGCTCGTATAGTAGGAGCTTTGCAGGAGGGGCACAACAACAACAAGGAAGAGCGATTTGAGCTTCTGCAGCTGGTAGGTGTTCTATACCTACACTTTTTACGTAGCGTTAATTTACGAACTTATTAAATTCTTGGTCTTTGCGTCTATGGATGAAACCACAAAGAGAGAGGATAAAGTGAAATAAACGAGAAATTAAAAAATGGATTTGAGTACTTGACTAGGTTAAGAATATGAATTACACTAATAGACTTCGTTGATGATCATTCCTCGAACTTGATTAGCCCGGTCCCGAATGTGGATGCTAATGATGTTAGTAAGGTTTACTAACATCGGGCTTAAATGTTGACAAATGGTTGATTAGCTTCGGCTAATGGCATCCGAATGGATGACCGGGATGAAGGAATGATTAGCTTCGGTAATGGCATCCGGATGGATAGCCGGACAAATGAATGATTAGCTTCGGCTAATGGCATCCGAATGGATGGCCGGGACAACGAATGATTAGCTCGGCTAATGGCATCCAGATGGATGGTCGGGACAAATGAATGATTAGCTTTGGCTAATGGCATCCGAAGTGGATGACCGGGGTGAGTGAAAGGTTAATGATATTGACCGGTGCTGTCAATATCGGCAATCACACCAAACTTGATTAGCCGATCCCGAATACGGAGGCTAATGATGTTAGCAAGGTTACTAACATCGGCATAAACATCCCTGAAAACGAGGGATACTGAACTTGATTAACTATTCGGGTGAGAATAGTTAATGATACTGACCGGTGCTTGTCAATATCGGCAATCACACGAAACATGATTAGCCGGTCCCGAATGCGGAGGCTAATGATGTTAGTAAGGTTTACTAACATCGGCATAATCATCCCTGAAAACGAGGGATACTGAACTTGATTAACTATTCGGGTGAGAATAGTTAATGATACGACCGGTGCTGTCAATATCGGCAATCACACGAAACTTGATAGCCGGTCCCGATTGCGGAGGCTAATGATGTTAGTAAGGTTTACTAACATCGGCATAATCATCCCTAAAAATGAGGGATACTGAACTTGATTAACTATTTGGGTGAGGAGAATAGTTAATGATATTGACCGGTGTTGTCCATATCGGCAATCACACGAAAACTTGACTAGTTATTCCTGAAGTGAAAGCTAATGATGTCAAGAATCTTGACATCAACATTTCCAGAAATATTCCAAGATATTATGGAAAGAAAAATCTGATTGGCTATT
>CM055362.1:23913515-23921015 GCA_029228515.1 Populus alba x Populus x berolinensis | reverse complement strand
CTAAACTAGAACCCACAAAGGGTGTTGGTCGATTAACGACAGCAGGACGGTGGTCCTGGGAAGTTCGGAAAGCCGCTAAGGAGTGTTGGTAACAACTCACCTGTCCGAATCAACTAGCCCGAAAATGGTATGGGCGCTGACCATAGGCGCTTTTTTGCGACCTGTTACCCGGCCGTCGGGGCAAGCAGGCCAGGCCCCGTTATGAGTAGGAATGGGCGCGGCGGGTCGCCTGCCAAAACCCGGGCGCGCGAGACCCGACAGGGCGGAGCGGCCGTTTCAGGTTTGCAGATCTTGCTCAGGTACTTGGTAGTAGTTAGCCAAATATGTCAAATGAGAAAACTTTGAAGGCCGAAGCAGGGGAAAGGTTCCATGTGAACGGCCACTTGCACAATGGGTTAGTCTGTTCCTAAGAGACGGGGGAAGCCCCGTCCGACAGGCAGCGTCTATCGCGCAGCGAAGCTTCGAAAGGGGAATCGTGTTAAAATTCCACTGAACCGCGGAGTGGCGGCTGACACATTGGCAACGTTTAGGGGATGTCCCGGGGACGTCGGCGGGGGCCTCAGGGCAAGGAGTTATTCTTTTCTGTTTATCAGCCCGCCACCCCTTTGGACCCCATGGAACACCGACTTAGTCGGAGGTTAGGGTCCAGCGGCATGGGAAGAGCACCGCAACGTCGCGTTGGGTGTCCGGTGCTGGCCCCTCGCGGCGGCCCTTGGAAAAATTCCGGAGGACCGAGTGCCTTCCCACGCCTTAGGTCGTACTCATAACAGCATCAGGTCTCCAAGTAAGTGAACAGCCTTGTCTGGTCGATGGATACATATGGTAGCAGATGGGGCAAGGGATGAGTCGGCGCAAAAATTGATGCCCGTATAACCTCCGGGGAAATGGATCTGGCTCTGTAGGGCTGGGCTCGGGCCCGATGGTCCCAGTCCCGAACCCGTCGGCTGTCGGTGGACTGCTCGAGCTGCTCCCGCGGCGAGTATAGGTAAGCGGGGTCGCATCTGCGTGCCGGCCGGGGGACGGATTGGGAACGGCCCCTTCGGCGGGCCGTCCCCGCGGCCGTTCGAACAGTCGACTCAAGAACTCGGTACGGACAAGGGGGTGCAATCCGGACTGTTTTAATTAAAACAAAGCATTGCGATTAGGGCTTCCCTTGCGGCGATGCTCACGCAATGGTGATTTCTCTGCACATGTGCTTACTGAATAGTCAAAGTGAAGAAATTCAACCAAGCCTCGCGGGTGGGTGAAACGGCGGTGGGTAAGTAAACTCATGACTCCTCATTAAGGTATCTTGCCAAATGCCGCGTTTCATATAATTAGTGAACGGCGCATGGAATGGATTAACGAGATTCCCACTTGTCCCTGTCTAGAACTAAAAATCCAGCGAAACCACAGCCACAATGGGAACAGGGTCTGTGGCGGAATCAGCGGAGGAAAGAAGAACCTGTTGAGCATTGACTCTAGTCCGACTTTTGTGAAATGACTTTGAGAGGTGTAGGATAAGTGGGAGCTTCGTGCCGGAAGGTGAAATTACCACTACTTTTAACGTTATTTTACCTTATTCACGTGACTGAATCGGAGGCGGGGCGCTGCCTACCTCTTTTTGAGAGACCCAAGGTCCGCTTCGTGGGGGTGCAGGGCCGATTCCGGGCCCGGTAAAGACATTGCACGGTCAGGATGGGGTAGTTTGTGCTGGGGCGGCACCATCTGTTAAAAGATTAACGCTAGGCGTCCTAAAGATGAGCTCAACGAGAACAGAAATCTCTTAGTGTTTTTTGTGGGAACAAAAGGGTAAAAGCTCGTTTGATTCTGATTTTCCAGTACGAAATACTGAAAAAACGTCGAAAGCCGTGAGGGGGGCCTATTCGGATTCCTTTAGACCCTTCGGAATTGTGAAGCTAGAGGTCTGTCCAGAAAAGTTACCACAGGGAATAACTGGCTTATGTGGCAGCCATGCGTGTTCTTAAACGACCGTGACTTTTTGAGTCCTATCGATTACATTTGTTTGTCGGCTCTTCCTATGCATTGTGAAGCAGAATTTCACCAAGTGTTGGAATTTGTTCACCCACCAATAGGGGAACGTCGAGCTGGGTTTTGACCGTTATCGTGAGACAGGGTTTTGTTGTTTACCGCTAATGATTGACAGTGTCCGCAATTAGTAATCCAAACTAGTACGAGAGGGAACCGTTGATTCGCACAATTGGTCATCGCGCATTGGTTGATAAAGCCAGTGGCGCGAAGCCTGACCGTGCGTTGAGATTATGAACTGGAACGCCTCTAAGTCAGGAATCCGGGCTAGATTGCGACGCAGTGCGCCCGCCGTCCCGATTGCCGACCTGACAGTAGGGGCATCTTGGCCCCGGAGGCACGTGGCCGTTGGAGCCAAGCCCTCGGCGGCCGAACAAGAGACCGCGCGGGCCGCCTTGAAGCTACAATTCCCAACGAGCGGCAGGGTTAGAGATCCTTTGCAGACGGACTTTGAATTACGCGACGGATAGGTATTGTAAGTGGCAGTGTGTGCCTTGCTGCCACGATTCCACTGAGATTCAGCCCCATGTCGCTCCGATTCGTCCCCCCCGGCCCCTCTAGGGGCACGGCGTCGAGGAGGCTGGGATGGGATGGGACCGGGCAGCGCTCCCTGGATCTCGGGACTGGATAGTCCAAGGCTTGAAGAGAAAGACTGTTGGTCTAGACATCGGGGCAGTGGCAGCCATGCCACCAGAGGGGAAGATCGGCAGCGCAGATTTGTGCAAGCTGCAGGCCCGTCGGGGAAGATCGGAGGAGCAGATTGCTTGACGAACACGGGCTGGACGCTGGGCTGTCCAGGCCAGGCAGGAAAATTCGTCGAGGGGATGCGCCGACGAAACCGGCAGATCGGCAGAATCGGCAGCCGGTGCTGGCGATGAGTCTGGACTGTTTATAGTCCTAGGCGTGACGAAAAAGATGGGGGCCTAGGGCTGAGCGCAGCGATGCCAACAGTGGGAAAAATCGGCAGCGCGGAGATTTGTTGACGAACACGGGACTGACGCTGGGCTGTCTAGGCCAGGCAGGAAAATTCGTCAAGGGGACGCGCTGACGAAACAGGGGCTGTTCAGACACAGCGGGCAGTGCTTGAATCGGCAGCGCCGACGAAATCGGCAAAGTCGGCAGAATCGGCTGCCGGTGCTGGCGATGAGTCCGGACGATTTATAGTCCCAGGCTTGACGAAAACGACTGGGGGCCTAGACACACACTGGGGCAGTGGCAGCTATGCCAACAGTGGGAAAAATCGGCAGCGCAGATTTTTTGACGAAACATGGGCTGGACGCTGGGCTGTCCAGGCCAGGCAGGAAAAATCGTTCAAGGGGATGCGCTGACGAAGCAGGGGCTGTTCAGACACAGCGGGCAGTGCTGGAATCGGCAGCGCCGACGAAATCGGCCAGAGAATCGGCAGCCGGTGCTGGCGATGAGTCTGGAATGTTTATAGTCCTAGGCGTGACGAAAAAGACTGGGGGCCTAGGCACGCGCGGGGGCAGCGGCAGCGAGGCCCATCTGTGGGAAAAATCGGCAGCGCAGATTTGTTGACGGACACGGGCTGGACGCTGGGCTGTCTAGGCCAGGCAGGAAAATTCGTCAAGGGGACGCGCTGACGAAACAGGGGCTGTTCAGACACAGCAGGCAGTGTTGGAATCGGCAGCGCCGACGAAATCGGAGAAGTCGGCAGAATCGGCAGCCGGTGCTGGCGGTGAGTCCGGACGATTTATAGTCCCAGGCTTGACGGAAACGACTGGGGGCCTAGACACACACTGGGGCAGTGGCAGCTATGCCAACAGTGGGAAAAATCGGCAGCGCAGATTTTTTGACGAACATGGGCTGGACGCTGGGCTGTCCAGGCCAGGCAGGAAAAATCGTCAAGGGGATGCGCTGACGAAGCAGGGGCTGTTCAGACACAGCGGGCAGTGTTGGAATCGGCAGCGCCGACGAAATTGGAGAATCGGCAGAATCGGCAGCCGGTGCTGGCGATGAGTCTGGAATGTTTATAGTCCTAGGCGTGACGAAAAAGACTGGGGGCCTAGGCAGCAGCGCGACAGCGATGCCATCAGTGGGAAAAATCGGCAGCGCGGAGATCCGCAGCTGGAGGCCCGTCGGGGTAAATCGGCAGCGCAGATTTGTTGACGAACACGGGCTGGACGCTGGGCTGTCTAGGCCAGGCAGGAAAATTCGTCAAGGGGACGCGCTGACGAAAACAGGGGCTGTTTTCAGACACAGCAAGAGGCAGTGTTGGATGCGGCAGCGCGGACGGAACGAGGGGCTGTTCAGACAAATCTGCAACGTCGGAAAAAATCGGCAGCGACCCCCCTGATTTGTGCAGCTGGAGGCCCTATCAGCTGGTCTGCCCGCAAAGAGTCATTCAATTCTATGCCCGATCAACATAACTCCCGATGATGTTTGTTCGATATCTTGGAAGAAGAGTTCTCTTGCTCCCCGCGTCGGCCGGGTTCGGCGATTACCGGGCACGGCGTCGTTCAATTCACTGCCCTTTCGGCCACATATGCTGATGGGGGGGGATTTAGAGGCCGGCCATGGTGGTGAGGGGAGGGCAAGACAGTGAAAGCAAAGTGTTTTTTCCCGGGGGCTCCTCCGTGTGGCCGCTGGCATGCGCGCTGCCGGTTTTCCCGTTCCCGCCAAGAAAACGTCATGCTTTCCACGTGAAATCAATACAGTAAATTCAGCCATTTTTTTGTCGAGGCTAGCCAGCCCGAATTTGGGGTCATGCCGTGGCCGGTTACTTATTTTTGCGTATTTCCTTGATTTTTAATGGTACGGAAATAAAAAAAATTACTCCAGGACCTCGAAAAAAATCTGTGGAAAATTTATTTAAGGTGGATTGGATTTCTTGCCAACCTATGTGCAAAAATTTCAGCTCAAAAATACCAAGAAATGAATTTTTTCGAGGGGGGGTGACAGCTGGGATCCTAGTAGTGTCTGGCCCCTGCCAGAGCTTGCAATATCAACTTATAGCTCTTTAGGGGGGTTGCCCAGACTGGCCTTGGGGCGCGCTGGCTGGCGCCCATAGGCCTGCCGCGGGGGATTTTGCGAGCTGCTGACTACACAGTGGGGGGACTCAAGGCCCGAAGTGCGCCGCCATCGATGACCCGTTTTCCGGCCGGGCGACGACCCGATTCCGACCACCGCCCTATAAAAATCACACGAGCGCGCGCCCGCCCGCCCGCACCGCGCCCGCGTCTTGCGCTTGGCGCTGGGGCCTGGGGCCTGGGGCCTGGGGCCTGGGGACTGAGGGCCTGGGGACTTGGGGCGCCCTTGGGCTCTTGGGCGATTGGGCTGCATTCGTCGCTGCGCGCGGCAATGATTTCCATGCCGCGATGCCGCAAAGGGGGCTGACGCGGGGACAGCCCCTGCTGGCTGGCTATCTTACCCGCGGGGGGGCTGCCTTCGGGCCTTGCCCCCCTGCGCTCTTGCACTGCCACCCGCGCGGGAGAGCTTACGCACACTCTGCAGCGGCAGCTGTTGCCAGCTAGTGGTGAAAAATATCTAGGCAGCGCAGGACTGCGCGGACAGCCCCTGCTGGCTTGCTGTCGTGCCCGCGGGGGGGCTGCCTTCGGGCAAGGGGCAGCGGCAGCGATGCCAGGAGTGGGGAAACAACGGCAGCCGCGGACTGCCCCCGCTGGCTTGCGGTCTTGCCCGCGGGGGGGCTGTCCTTCGGGCCCGGGGCGGCAGCTTGGGCAGCGATGCCTGCCAGTGGGAAAAATCGGGCCAGCGAGACAGCCCCCGCTGGCTTGCTGTCGTGCTCGCGGGGGGGGGGCTGCCTTCGGGCCCGGGGCAGCGGGCACGCGATGCCAAGCAGTGGGAAAAATCTGGACGCGCGGAACAGCCCCCGCTGGCTTGCTGTCGTGGCCCGCGGGGGGGCTTTGCCTTCGAGGCCCGAGGCAGCGGCAGCGATGCCAGCAGTGGGAAAAATCGGCATGCGCGGACAGCCCCCGCCTGGCTTGCTGGTCAGTGCCCGCTGGGGGGGGGCTGCCTTCGGGCCGGCGGCAGCAGGCAGCGGATGACAGAGTGGGGAAAAATCGGCAGCGCGGGACAGGCCCCCGCTGGCTTGCTGTCGTGCCAGCGGGGGGGCTGCCTTCGGGCCAGGGGCAGCGGCAGAGATGCCAGCAGTGGGGGAAAAATCGGCTCCAGCGCGGACAGCCCCCGCTGGCTTGCTGTCGTGCCCGAGGGGGGGCTGGCTCTTCGGAGACCTGTGGCTGCGGCAGCGATGCCAGCAGTGGGAAAACATCGGCAGCGCGGACAGCCCCTGCTGGCTTGCTGTCGTGCCACGCGGGGGGGCCTGCCTTCGGGACCGGGGGCACAGCGGCAGCGATGCCAGCAGTGGGAAAAAAATCGGCAGCGCGGAACAGCCCCCGCTGGGCTTGCTGTCTTGCCCGGGGTGGGGCGGGCCTTCGGGCCCGGGGCAGCGGCAGCGATGCCAGCGGTGGGAAATATCGGCAGCGCGGACAGCCCCTGCTGGCTTGCTATCTTGCCCGCGGGGGGGCTGCCTTCGGGCCCGTGGCAGCGGCAGCGATGCCAGCGGTGGGAAATATCGGCAGCGCGGACAGCCCCTGCTGGCTTGCTATCTTGCCCGCGGGGGGGCTGCCTTCGGGCCCGTGGCAGCGGCAGCGATGCCAGCGGTGGGAAATATCGGCAGCGCGGACAGCCCCTGCTGGCTTGCTATCTTGCCCGCGGGGGGGCTGCCTTCGGGCCCGGGGCAGCGGCAGCGATGCCAGCGGTGGGAAATATCGGCAGCGCGGACAGCCCCTGCTGGCTTGCTATCTTGCCCGCGGGGGGGCTGCCTTCGGGCCCGTGGCAGCGGCAGCGATGCCAGCGGTGGGAAATATCGGCAGCGCGGACAGCCCCTGCTGGCTTGCTATCTTGCCCGCGGGGGGGCTGCCTTCGGGCCCGGGGCAGCGGCAGCGATGCCAGCGGTGGGAAATATCGGCAGCGCGGACAGCCCCTGCTGGCTTGCTATCTTGCCCGCGGGGGGGCTGCCTTCGGGCCCGTGGCAGCGGCAGCGATGCCAGCGGTGGGAAATATCGGCAGCGCGGACAGCCCCTGCTGGCTTGCTATCTTGCCCGCGGGGGGGCTGCCTTCGGGCCCGGGGCAGCTGCGCTCTTGCCTGCCCCCCGCGCGGGAGAGGCTAGGCGCTGCTGGGGCCAGCCCGACGTCGCTGGCCGCGCATGCGCGCTGCCGGTTTTCTCGCATCCCGCCAAGAAAACGTCGTGCGTTCCACATGAAACCAATCCAGTAAAATCAGCCATATTTTTGTGAGGCTGCCAGCCAAATTTGGGGTCATTCCGGGCCGGTTCCTATTTTTGCGTATTTCCTTGATTTTTAATGGTAGGAAAATAAAATAAAATACTTCCCGACCTCGAAAAAATCTGGGAAAATTTATAAAGTTGGATTGGATTTTTGCCAGCCTATGTGCAAAATTTCAGCTCAAAATACCAAGAAATGAATTTTTTAGAG
>CM055362.1:23864223-23903415 GCA_029228515.1 Populus alba x Populus x berolinensis | reverse complement strand
AAAACTCACCGAGTCAAAGTGTTTCGTCGTTTGCGGAAGAAAGTCTGATGTAGAACAAGTAGCAGAAGCATACATGCTCAAGAGGGATCACCCGAAATTCAAAGGCAACTGAATTTCACCAACCGGGGCATCGAAGTTGGAATGCCGCGAAACTCACCGAGTCAAAGCGTTTCGCCGTTTGCGGAAGAAAGTCTGATGTAGAACAAGTAGCAGAAGCATACATGCTCAAGAGGGATCACCCGAAATTCAAAGGCAACTGAATTTCGGCAACGGGGCATCGAAGTCGGAATGCCGCGAAACTCACCGAGTCAAAGCGTTTCGCCGTTTGCGGAAGAAAGTCTGATGTAGAACAAGTAGCAGAAGCATACATGCTCAAGAGGGATCACCCGAAATTCAAAGGCAACTGAATTTCGGCAACCGGGGCATCGAAGTCGGAATGCCGCGAAACTCACCGAGTCAAAGCGTTTCGCCGTTTGCGGAAGAAGTCTGATGTAGAACAAGTAGCAGAAGCATACATGCTCAAGAGGGATCACCCGAAATTCAAAGGCAACTGAATTTCGGCAACCGGGGCATCGAAGTCGGAATGCCGCGAAACTCACCGAGTCAAAGCGTTTCGCCGTTTGCGGAAGAAAGTCTGATGTAGAACAAGTAGCAGAAGCATACATGCTCAAGAGGGATCACCCGAAATTCAAAGGCAACTGAATTTCGGCAACCGGGGCATCGAAGTCGGAATGCCGCGAAACTCACCGAGTCAAAGCGTTTCGCCGTTTGCGGAAGAAAGTCTGATGTAGAACAAGTAGCAGAAGCATACATGCTCAAGAGGGATCACCCGAAATTCAAAGGCAACTGAATTTCGGCAACCGGGGCATCGAAGTCGGAATGCCGCGAAACTCACCGAGTCAAAGCGTTTCGCCGTTTGCGGAAGAAGTCTGATGTAGAACAAGTAGCAGAAGCATACATGCTCAAGAGGGATCACCGAAATTCAAAGGCAACTGAATTTCGGCAACCGGGCATCGAAGTCGGAATGCCGCGAAACTCACCGAGTCAAAGCGTTTCGCCGTTTGCGGAAGAAAGTCTGATGTAGAACAAGTAGCAGAAGCATACATGCTCAAGAGGGATCACCCGAAATTCAAAGGCAACTGAATTTCGGCAACCGGGGCATCGAAGTCGGAATGCCGCGAAACTCACCGAGTCAAAGCGTTTCGCCGTTTGCGGAAGAAAGTCTGATGTAGAACAAGTAGCAGAAGCATACATGCTCAAGAGGGATCACCCGAAATTCAAAGGCAACTGAATTTCGGCAACCGGGGCATCGAAGTCGGAATGCCGCGAAACTCACCGAGTCAAAGCGTTTCGCCGTTTGCGGAAGAAAGTCTGATGTAGAACAAGTAGCAGAAGCATACATGCTCAAGAGGGATCACCGAAATTCAAAGGCAACTGAATTTCGGCAACCGGGGCATCGAAGTCGGAATGCCGCGAAACTCACCGAGTCAAAGCGTTTCGCCGTTTGCGGAAGAAAGTCTGATGTAGAACAAGTAGCAGAAGCATACATGCTCAAGAGGGATCACCCGAAATTCAAAGGCAACTGAATTTCGGCAACCGGGGCATCGAAGTCGGAATGCCGCGAAACTCACCGAGTCAAAGCGTTTCGCCGTTTGCGGAAGAAAGTCTGATGTAGAACAAGTAGCAGAAGCATACATGCTCAAGAGGGATCACCCGAAATTCAAAGGCAACTGAATTTCGGCAACCGGGCATCGAAGTCGGAATGCCGCGAAACTCACCGAGTCAAAGCGTTTCGCCGTTTGCGGAAGAAAGTCTGATGTAGAACAAGTAGCAGAAGCATACATGCTCAAGAGGGATCACCCGAAATTCAAAGGCAACTGAATTTCGGCAACCGGGGCATCGAAGTCGGAATGCCGCGAAACTCACCGAGTCAAAGCGTTTCGCCGTTTGCGGAAGAAAGTCTGATGTAGAACAAGTAGCAGAAGCATACATGCTCAAGAGGGATCACCCGAAATTCAAAGGCAACTGAATTTCGGCAACCGGGGCATCGAAGTCGGAATGCCGCGAAACTCACCGAGTCAAAGCGTTTCGCCGTTTGCGGAAGAAAGTCTGATGTAGAACAAGTAGCAGAAGCATACATGCTCAAGAGGGATCACCCGAAATTCAAAGGCAACTGAATTTCGGCAACCGGGGCATCGAAGTCGGAATGCCGCGAAACTCACCGAGTCAAAGCGTTTCGCCGTTTGCGGAAGAAAGTCTGATGTAGAACAAGTAGCAGAAGCATACATGCTCAAGAGGGATCACCCGAAATTCAAAGGCAACTGAATTTCGGCAACCGGGGCATCGAAGTCGGAATGCCGCGAAACTCACCGAGTCAAAGCGTTTCGCCGTTTGCGGAAGAAAGTCTGATGTAGAACAAGTAGCAGAAGCATACATGCTCAAGAGGGATCACCCGAAATTCAAAGGCAACTGAATTTCGGCAACCGGGGCATCGAAGTCGGAATGCCGCGAAACTCACCGAGTCAAAGCGTTTCGCCGTTTGCGGAAGAAAGTCTGATGTAGAACAAGTAGCAGAAGCATACATGCTCAAGAGGGATCACCCGAAATTCAAAGGCAACTGAATTTCGGCAACCGGGGCATCGAAGTCGGAATGCCGCGAAACTCACCGAGTCAAAGCGTTTCGCCGTTTGCGGAAGAAAGTCTGATGTAGAACAAGTAGCAGAAGCATACATGCTCAAGAGGGATCACCCGAAATTCAAAGGCAACTGAATTTCGGCAACCGGGGCATCGAAGTCGGAATGCCGCGAAACTCACCGAGTCAAAGCGTTTCGCCGTTTGCGGAAGAAGTCTGATGTAGAACAAGTAGCAGAAGCATACATGCTCAAGAGGGATCACCCGAAATTCAAAGGCAACTGAATTTCGGCAACCGGGGCATCGAAGTCGGAATGCCGCGAAACTCACCGAGTCAAAGCGTTTCGCCGTTTGCGGAAGAAGTCTGATGTAGAACAAGTAGCAGAAGCATACATGCTCAAGAGGGATCACCCGAAATTCAAAGGCAACTGAATTTCGGCAACCGGGGCATCGAAGTCGGAATGCCGCGAAACTCACCGAGTCAAAGCGTTTCGCCGTTTGCGGAAGAAAGTCTGATGTAGAACAAGTAGCAGAAGCATACATGCTCAAGAGGGATCACCCGAAATTCAAAGGCAACTGAATTTCGGCAACCGGGGCATCGAAGTCGGAATGCCGCGAAACTCACCGAGTCAAAGCGTTTCGCCGTTTGCGGAAGAAAGTCTGATGTAGAACAAGTAGCAGAAGCATACATGCTCAAGAGGGATCACCCGAAATTCAAAGGCAACTGAATTTCGGCAACGGGGCATCGAAGTCGGAATGCCGCGAAACTCACCGAGTCAAAGCGTTTCGCCGTTTGCGGAAGAAGTCTGATGTAGAACAAGTAGCAGAAGCATACATGCTCAAGAGGGATCACCCGAAATTCAAAGGCAACTGAATTTCGGCAACCGGGGCATCGAAGTCGGAATGCCGCGAAACTCACCGAGTCAAAGCGTTTCGCCGTTTGCGGAAGAAAGTCTGATGTAGAACAAGTAGCAGAAGCATACATGCTCAAGAGGGATCACCCGAAATTCAAAGGCAACTGAATTTCGGCAACCGGGGCATCGAAGTCGGAATGCCGCGAAACTCACCGAGTCAAAGCGTTTCGCCGTTTGCGGAAGAAGTCTGATGTAGAACAAGTAGCAGAAGCATACATGCTCAAGAGGGATCACCCGAAATTCAAAGGCAACTGAATTTCGGCAACCGGGGCATCGAAGTCGGAATGCCGCGAAACTCACCGAGTCAAAGCGTTTCGCCGTTTGCGGAAGAAGTCTGATGTAGAACAAGTAGCAGAAGCATACATGCTCAAGAGGGATCACCCGAAATTCAAAGGCAACTGAATTTCGGCAACCGGGGCATCGAAGTCGGAATGCCGCGAAACTCACCGAGTCAAAGCGTTTCGCCGTTTGCGGAAGAAAGTCTGATGTAGAACAAGTAGCAGAAGCATACATGCTCAAGAGGGATCACCCGAAATTCAAAGGCAACTGAATTTCGGCAACCGGGCATCGAAGTCGGAATGCCGCGAAACTCACCGAGTCAAAGCGTTTCGCCGTTTGCGGAAGAAAGTCTGATGTAGAACAAGTAGCAGAAGCATACATGCTCAAGAGGGATCACCCGAAATTCAAAGGCAACTGAATTTCGGCAACCGGGGCATCGAAGTCGGAATGCCGCGAAACTCACCGAGTCAAAGCGTTTCGCCGTTTGCGGAAGAAAGTCTGATGTAGAACAAGTAGCAGAAGCATACATGCTCAAGAGGGATCACCCGAAATTCAAAGGCAACTGAATTTCGGCAACCGGGGCATCGAAGTCGGAATGCCGCGAAACTCACCGAGTCAAAGCGTTTCGCCGTTTGCGGAAGAAGTCTGATGTAGAACAAGTAGCAGAAGCATACATGCTCAAGAGGGATCACCCGAAATTCAAAGGCAACTGAATTTCGGCAACCGGGGCATCGAAGTCGGAATGCCGCGAAACTCACCGAGTCAAAGCGTTTCGCCGTTTGCGGAAGAAAGTCTGATGTAGAACAAGTAGCAGAAGCATACATGCTCAAGAGGGATCACCCGAAATTCAAAGGCAACTGAATTTCGGCAACCGGGGCATCGAAGTCGGAATGCCGCGAAACTCACCGAGTCAAAGCGTTTCGCCGTTTGCGGAAGAAGTCTGATGTAGAACAAGTAGCAGAAGCATACATGCTCAAGAGGGATCACCCGAAATTCAAAGGCAACTGAATTTCGGCAACCGGGGCATCGAAGTCGGAATGCCGCGAAACTCACCGAGTCAAAGCGTTTCGCCGTTTGCGGAAGAAAGTCTGATGTAGAACAAGTAGCAGAAGCATACATGCTCAAGAGGGATCACCCGAAATTCAAAGGCAACTGAATTTCGGCAACCGGGGCATCGAAGTCGGAATGCCGCGAAACTCACCGAGTCAAAGCGTTTCGCCGTTTGCGGAAGAAGTCTGATGTAGAACAAGTAGCAGAAGCATACATGCTCAAGAGGGATCACCCGAAATTCAAAGGCAACTGAATTTCGGCAACCGGGGCATCGAAGTCGGAATGCCGCGAAACTCACCGAGTCAAAGCGTTTCGCCGTTTGCGAGAAAAGTCTGATGTAGAACAAGTAGCAGAAGCATACATGCTCAAGAGGGATCACCCGAAATTCAAAGGCAACTGAATTTCGGCAACCGGGGCATCGAAGTCGGAATGCCGCGAAACTCACCGAGTCAAAGCGTTTCGCCGTTTGCGGAAGAAGAAAGTCTGATGTAGAACAAGTAGCAGAAGCATACATGCTCAAGAGGGATCACCCGAAATTCAAAGGCAACTGAATTTCGGCAACCGGGGCATCGAAGTCGGAATGCCGCGAAACTCACCGAGTCAAAGCGTTTCGCCGTTTGCGGAAGAAAGTCTGATGTAGAACAAGTAGCAGAAGCATACATGCTCAAGAGGGATCACCCGAAATTCAAAGGCAACTGAATTTCGGCAACCGGGGCATCGAAGTCGGAATGCCGCGAAACTCACCGAGTCAAAGCGTTTCGCCGTTTGCGGAAGAAAGTCTGATGTAGAACAAGTAGCAGAAGCATACATGCTCAAGAGGGATCACCCGAAATTCAAAGGCAACTGAATTTCGGCAACCGGGGCATCGAAGTCGGAATGCCGCGAAACTCACCGAGTCAAAGCGTTTCGCCGTTTGCGGAAGAAGTCTGATGTAGAACAAGTAGCAGAAGCATACATGCTCAAGAGGGATCACCCGAAATTCAAAGGCAACTGAATTTCGGCAACCGGGGCATCGAAGTCGGAATGCCGCGAAACTCACCGAGTCAAAGCGTTTCGCCGTTTGCGGAAGAAGTCTGATGTAGAACAAGTAGCAGAAGCATACATGCTCAAGAGGGATCACCCGAAATTCAAAGGCAACTGAATTTCGGCAACCGGGGCATCGAAGTCGGAATGCCGCGAAACTCACCGAGTCAAAGCGTTTCGCCGTTTGCGGAAGAAAGTCTGATGTAGAACAAGTAGCAGAAGCATACATGCTCAAGAGGGATCACCCGAAATTCAAAGGCAACTGAATTTCGGCAACCGGGGCATCGAAGTCGGAATGCCGCGAAACTCACCGAGTCAAAGCGTTTCGCCGTTTGCGGAAGAAAGTCTGATGTAGAACAAGTAGCAGAAGCATACATGCTCAAGAGGGATCACCCGAAATTCAAAGGCAACTGAATTTCGGCAACCGGGGCATCGAAGTCGGAATGCCGCGAAACTCACCGAGTCAAAGCGTTTCGCCGTTTGCGGAAGAAAGTCTGATGTAGAACAAGTAGCAGAAGCATACATGCTCAAGAGGGATCACCCGAAATTCAAAGGCAACTGAATTTCGGCAACCGGGGCATCGAAGTCGGAATGCCGCGAAACTCACCGAGTCAAAGCGTTTCGCCGTTTGCGGAAGAAAGTCTGATGTAGAACAAGTAGCAGAAGCATACATGCTCAAGAGGGATCACCCGAAATTCAAAGGCAACTGAATTTCGGCAACCGGGGCATCGAAGTCGGAATGCCGCGAAACTCACCGAGTCAAAGCGTTTCGCCGTTTGCGGAAGAAAAGTCTGATGTAGAACAAGTAGCAGAAGCATACATGCTCAAGAGGGATCACCCGAAATTCAAAGGCAACTGAATTTCGGCAACCGGGGCATCGAAGTCGGAATGCCGCGAAACTCACCGAGTCAAAGCGTTTCGCCGTTTGCGGAAGAAGTCTGATGTAGAACAAGTAGCAGAAGCATACATGCTCAAGAGGGATCACCCGAAATTCAAAGGCAACTGAATTTCGGCAACCGGGGCATCGAAGTCGGAATGCCGCGAAACTCACCGAGTCAAAGCGTTTCGCCGTTTGCGGAAGAAGTCTGATGTAGAACAAGTAGCAGAAGCATACATGCTCAAGAGGGATCACCCGAAATTCAAAGGCAACTGAATTTCGGCAACCGGGGCATCGAAGTCGGAATGCCGCGAAACTCACCGAGTCAAAGCGTTTCGCCGTTTGCGGAAGAAGTCTGATGTAGAACAAGTAGCAGAAGCATACATGCTCAAGAGGGATCACCCGAAATTCAAAGGCAACTGAATTTCGGCAACCGGGGCATCGAAGTCGGAATGCCGCGAAACTCACCGAGTCAAAGCGTTTCGCCGTTTGCGGAAGAAAGTCTGATGTAGAACAAGTAGCAGAAGCATACATGCTCAAGAGGGATCACCCGAAATTCAAAGGCAACTGAATTTCGGCAACCGGGGCATCGAAGTCGGAATGCCGCGAAACTCACCGAGTCAAAGCGTTTCGCCGTTTGCGGAAGAAAGTCTGATGTAGAACAAGTAGCAGAAGCATACATGCTCAAGAGGGATCACCCGAAATTCAAAGGCAACTGAATTTCGGCAACCGGGGCATCGAAGTCGGAATGCCGCGAAACTCACCGAGTCAAAGCGTTTCGCCGTTTGCGGAAGAAAGTCTGATGTAGAACAAGTAGCAGAAGCATACATGCTCAAGAGGGATCACCCGAAATTCAAAGGCAACTGAATTTCGGCAACCGGGGCATCGAAGTCGGAATGCCGCGAAACTCACCGAGTCAAAGCGTTTCGCCGTTTGCGGAAGAAAGTCTGATGTAGAACAAGTAGCAGAAGCATACATGCTCAAGAGGGATCACCCGAAATTCAAAGGCAACTGAATTTCGGCAACGGGGCATCGAAGTCGGAATGCCGCGAAACTCACCGAGTCAAAGCGTTTCGCCGTTTGCGGAAGAAGTCTGATGTAGAACAAGTAGCAGAAGCATACATGCTCAAGAGGGATCACCCGAAATTCAAAGGCAACTGAATTTCGGCAACCGGGGCATCGAAGTCGGAATGCCGCGAAACTCACCGAGTCAAAGCGTTTCGCCGTTTGCGGAAGAAAGTCTGATGTAGAACAAGTAGCAGAAGCATACATGCTCAAGAGGGATCACCCGAAATTCAAAGGCAACTGAATTTCGGCAACCGGGGCATCGAAGTCGGAATGCCGCGAAACTCACCGAGTCAAAGCGTTTCGCCGTTTGCGGAAGAAAGTCTGATGTAGAACAAGTAGCAGAAGCATACATGCTCAAGAGGGATCACCCGAAATTCAAAGGCAACTGAATTTCGGCAACCGGGGCATCGAAGTCGGAATGCCGCGAAACTCACCGAGTCAAAGCGTTTCGCCGTTTGCGGAAGAAAGTCTGATGTAGAACAAGTAGCAGAAGCATACATGCTCAAGAGGGATCACCCGAAATTCAAAGGCAACTGAATTTCGGCAACCGGGGCATCGAAGTCGGAATGCCGCGAAACTCACCGAGTCAAAGCGTTTCGCCGTTTGCGGAAGAAGTCTGATGTAGAACAAGTAGCAGAAGCATACATGCTCAAGAGGGATCACCCGAAATTCAAAGGCAACTGAATTTCGGCAACCGGGGCATCGAAGTCGGAATGCCGCGAAACTCACCGAGTCAAAGCGTTTCGCCGTTTGCGGAAGAAAGTCTGATGTAGAACAAGTAGCAGAAGCATACATGCTCAAGAGGGATCACCCGAAATTCAAAGGCAACTGAATTTCGGCAACCGGGGCATCGAAGTCGGAATGCCGCGAAACTCACCGAGTCAAAGCGTTTCGCCGTTTGCGGAAGAAAGTCTGATGTAGAACAAGTAGCAGAAGCATACATGCTCAAGAGGGATCACCCGAAATTCAAAGGCAACTGAATTTCGGCAACCGGGCATCGAAGTCGGAATGCCGCGAAACTCACCGAGTCAAAGCGTTTCGCCGTTTGCGGAAGAAAGTCTGATGTAGAACAAGTAGCAGAAGCATACATGCTCAAGAGGGATCACCCGAAATTCAAAGGCAACTGAATTTCGGCAACCGGGGCATCGAAGTCGGAATGCCGCGAAACTCACCGAGTCAAAGCGTTTCGCCGTTTGCGGAAGAAGTCTGATGTAGAACAAGTAGCAGAAGCATACATGCTCAAGAGGGATCACCCGAAATTCAAAGGCAACTGAATTTCGGCAACCGGGGCATCGAAGTCGGAATGCCGCGAAACTCACCGAGTCAAAGCGTTTCGCCGTTTGCGGAAGAAAGTCTGATGTAGAACAAGTAGCAGAAGCATACATGCTCAAGAGGGATCACCCGAAATTCAAAGGCAACTGAATTTCGGCAACCGGGGCATCGAAGTCGGAATGCCGCGAAACTCACCGAGTCAAAGCGTTTCGCCGTTTGCGGAAGAAAGTCTGATGTAGAACAAGTAGCAGAAGCATACATGCTCAAGAGGGATCACCCGAAATTCAAAGGCAACTGAATTTCGGCAACCGGGGCATCGAAGTCGGAATGCCGCGAAACTCACCGAGTCAAAGCGTTTCGCCGTTTGCGGAAGAAGTCTGATGTAGAACAAGTAGCAGAAGCATACATGCTCAAGAGGGATCACCCGAAATTCAAAGGCAACTGAATTTCGGCAACCGGGGCATCGAAGTCGGAATGCCGCGAAACTCACCGAGTCAAAGCGTTTCGCCGTTTGCGGAAGAAAGTCTGATGTAGAACAAGTAGCAGAAGCATACATGCTCAAGAGGGATCACCCGAAATTCAAAGGCAACTGAATTTCGGCAACCGGGGCATCGAAGTCGGAATGCCGCGAAACTCACCGAGTCAAAGCGTTTCGCCGTTTGCGGAAGAAAGTCTGATGTAGAACAAGTAGCAGAAGCATACATGCTCAAGAGGGATCACCCGAAATTCAAAGGCAACTGAATTTCGGCAACCGGGGCATCGAAGTCGGAATGCCGCGAAACTCACCGAGTCAAAGCGTTTCGCCGTTTGCGGAAGAAAGTCTGATGTAGAACAAGTAGCAGAAGCATACATGCTCAAGAGGGATCACCCGAAATTCAAAGGCAACTGAATTTCGGCAACCGGGGCATCGAAGTCGGAATGCCGCGAAACTCACCGAGTCAAAGCGTTTCGCCGTTTGCGGAAGAAGTCTGATGTAGAACAAGTAGCAGAAGCATACATGCTCAAGAGGGATCACCCGAAATTCAAAGGCAACTGAATTTCGGCAACCGGGGCATCGAAGTCGGAATGCCGCGAAACTCACCGAGTCAAAGCGTTTCGCCGTTTGCGGAAGAAGTCTGATGTAGAACAAGTAGCAGAAGCATACATGCTCAAGAGGGATCACCCGAAATTCAAAGGCAACTGAATTTCGGCAACCGGGGCATCGAAGTCGGAATGCCGCGAAACTCACCGAGTCAAAGCGTTTCGCCGTTTGCGGAAGAAAGTCTGATGTAGAACAAGTAGCAGAAGCATACATGCTCAAGAGGGATCACCCGAAATTCAAAGGCAACTGAATTTCGGCAACCGGGGCATCGAAGTCGGAATGCCGCGAAACTCACCGAGTCAAAGCGTTTCGCCGTTTGCGGAAGAAGTCTGATGTAGAACAAGTAGCAGAAGCATACATGCTCAAGAGGGATCACCCGAAATTCAAAGGCAACTGAATTTCGGCAACCGGGGCATCGAAGTCGGAATGCCGCGAAACTCACCGAGTCAAAGCGTTTCGCCGTTTGCGGAAGAAAGTCTGATGTAGAACAAGTAGCAGAAGCATACATGCTCAAGAGGGATCACCCGAAATTCAAAGGCAACTGAATTTCGGCAACCGGGGCATCGAAGTCGGAATGCCGCGAAACTCACCGAGTCAAAGCGTTTCGCCGTTTGCGGAAGAAAGTCTGATGTAGAACAAGTAGCAGAAGCATACATGCTCAAGAGGGATCACCCGAAATTCAAAGGCAACTGAATTTCGGCAACCGGGGCATCGAAGTCGGAATGCCGCGAAACTCACCGAGTCAAAGCGTTTCGCCGTTTGCGGAAGAAGTCTGATGTAGAACAAGTAGCAGAAGCATACATGCTCAAGAGGGATCACCCGAAATTCAAAGGCAACTGAATTTCGGCAACCGGGGCATCGAAGTCGGAATGCCGCGAAACTCACCGAGTCAAAGCGTTTCGCCGTTTGCGGAAGAAAGTCTGATGTAGAACAAGTAGCAGAAGCATACATGCTCAAGAGGGATCACCCGAAATTCAAAGGCAACTGAATTTCGGCAACCGGGGCATCGAAGTCGGAATGCCGCGAAACTCACCGAGTCAAAGCGTTTCGCCGTTTGCGGAAGAAAGTCTGATGTAGAACAAGTAGCAGAAGCATACATGCTCAAGAGGGATCACCCGAAATTCAAAGGCAACTGAATTTCGGCAACCGGGGCATCGAAGTCGGAATGCCGCGAAACTCACCGAGTCAAAGCGTTTCGCCGTTTGCGGAAGAAGTCTGATGTAGAACAAGTAGCAGAAGCATACATGCTCAAGAGGGATCACCCGAAATTCAAAGGCAACTGAATTTCGGCAACCGGGGCATCGAAGTCGGAATGCCGCGAAACTCACCGAGTCAAAGCGTTTCGCCGTTTGCGGAAGAAGTCTGATGTAGAACAAGTAGCAGAAGCATACATGCTCAAGAGGGATCACCCGAAATTCAAAGGCAACTGAATTTCGGCAACCGGGGCATCGAAGTCGGAATGCCGCGAAACTCACCGAGTCAAAGCGTTTCGCCGTTTGCGGAAGAAGTCTGATGTAGAACAAGTAGCAGAAGCATACATGCTCAAGAGGGATCACCCGAAATTCAAAGGCAACTGAATTTCGGCAACCGGGGCATCGAAGTCGGAATGCCGCGAAACTCACCGAGTCAAAGCGTTTCGCCGTTTGCGGAAGAAAGTCTGATGTAGAACAAGTAGCAGAAGCATACATGCTCAAGAGGGATCACCCGAAATTCAAAGGCAACTGAATTTCGGCAACCGGGGCATCGAAGTCGGAATGCCGCGAAACTCACCGAGTCAAAGCGTTTCGCCGTTTGCGGAAGAAGTCTGATGTAGAACAAGTAGCAGAAGCATACATGCTCAAGAGGGATCACCCGAAATTCAAAGGCAACTGAATTTCGGCAACCGGGGCATCGAAGTCGGAATGCCGCGAAACTCACCGAGTCAAAGCGTTTCGCCGTTTGCGGAAGAAGTCTGATGTAGAACAAGTAGCAGAAGCATACATGCTCAAGAGGGATCACCCGAAATTCAAAGGCAACTGAATTTCGGCAACCGGGGCATCGAAGTCGGAATGCCGCGAAACTCACCGAGTCAAAGCGTTTCGCCGTTTGCGGAAGAAAGTCTGATGTAGAACAAGTAGCAGAAGCATACATGCTCAAGAGGGATCACCCGAAATTCAAAGGCAACTGAATTTCGGCAACCGGGGCATCGAAGTCGGAATGCCGCGAAACTCACCGAGTCAAAGCGTTTCGCCGTTTGCGGAAGAAAGTCTGATGTAGAACAAGTAGCAGAAGCATACATGCTCAAGAGGGATCACCCGAAATTCAAAGGCAACTGAATTTCGGCAACCGGGGCATCGAAGTCGGAATGCCGCGAAACTCACCGAGTCAAAGCGTTTCGCCGTTTGCGGAAGAAAGTCTGATGTAGAACAAGTAGCAGAAGCATACATGCTCAAGAGGGATCACCCGAAATTCAAAGGCAACTGAATTTCGGCAACCGGGGCATCGAAGTCGGAATGCCGCGAAACTCACCGAGTCAAAGCGTTTCGCCGTTTGCGGAAGAAAGTCTGATGTAGAACAAGTAGCAGAAGCATACATGCTCAAGAGGGATCACCCGAAATTCAAAGGCAACTGAATTTCGGCAACCGGGGCATCGAAGTCGGAATGCCGCGAAACTCACCGAGTCAAAGCGTTTCGCCGTTTGCGGAAGAAGTCTGATGTAGAACAAGTAGCAGAAGCATACATGCTCAAGAGGGATCACCCGAAATTCAAAGGCAACTGAATTTCGGCAACCGGGGCATCGAAGTCGGAATGCCGCGAAACTCACCGAGTCAAAGCGTTTCGCCGTTTGCGGAAGAAAGTCTGATGTAGAACAAGTAGCAGAAGCATACATGCTCAAGAGGGATCACCCGAAATTCAAAGGCAACTGAATTTCGGCAACCGGGGCATCGAAGTCGGAATGCCGCGAAACTCACCGAGTCAAAGCGTTTCGCCGTTTGCGGAAGAAGTCTGATGTAGAACAAGTAGCAGAAGCATACATGCTCAAGAGGGATCACCCGAAATTCAAAGGCAACTGAATTTCGGCAACCGGGGCATCGAAGTCGGAATGCCGCGAAACTCACCGAGTCAAAGCGTTTCGCCGTTTGCGGAAGAAGTCTGATGTAGAACAAGTAGCAGAAGCATACATGCTCAAGAGGGATCACCCGAAATTCAAAGGCAACTGAATTTCGGCAACCGGGGCATCGAAGTCGGAATGCCGCGAAACTCACCGAGTCAAAGCGTTTCGCCGTTTGCGGAAGAAGTCTGATGTAGAACAAGTAGCAGAAGCATACATGCTCAAGAGGGATCACCCGAAATTCAAAGGCAACTGAATTTCGGCAACCGGGGCATCGAAGTCGGAATGCCGCGAAACTCACCGAGTCAAAGCGTTTCGCCGTTTGCGGAAGAAAGTCTGATGTAGAACAAGTAGCAGAAGCATACATGCTCAAGAGGGATCACCCGAAATTCAAAGGCAACTGAATTTCGGCAACCGGGGCATCGAAGTCGGAATGCCGCGAAACTCACCGAGTCAAAGCGTTTCGCCGTTTGCGGAAGAAGTCTGATGTAGAACAAGTAGCAGAAGCATACATGCTCAAGAGGGATCACCCGAAATTCAAAGGCAACTGAATTTCGGCAACCGGGGCATCGAAGTCGGAATGCCGCGAAACTCACCGAGTCAAAGCGTTTCGCCGTTTGCGGAAGAAAGTCTGATGTAGAACAAGTAGCAGAAGCATACATGCTCAAGAGGGATCACCCGAAATTCAAAGGCAACTGAATTTCGGCAACCGGGGCATCGAAGTCGGAATGCCGCGAAACTCACCGAGTCAAAGCGTTTCGCCGTTTGCGGAAGAAAGTCTGATGTAGAACAAGTAGCAGAAGCATACATGCTCAAGAGGGATCACCCGAAATTCAAAGGCAACTGAATTTCGGCAACCGGGGCATCGAAGTCGGAATGCCGCGAAACTCACCGAGTCAAAGCGTTTCGCCGTTTGCGGAAGAAGTCTGATGTAGAACAAGTAGCAGAAGCATACATGCTCAAGAGGGATCACCCGAAATTCAAAGGCAACTGAATTTCGGCAACCGGGGCATCGAAGTCGGAATGCCGCGAAACTCACCGAGTCAAAGCGTTTCGCCGTTTGCGGAAGAAAGTCTGATGTAGAACAAGTAGCAGAAGCATACATGCTCAAGAGGGATCACCCGAAATTCAAAGGCAACTGAATTTCGGCAACCGGGGCATCGAAGTCGGAATGCCGCGAAACTCACCGAGTCAAAGCGTTTCGCCGTTTGCGGAAGAAGTCTGATGTAGAACAAGTAGCAGAAGCATACATGCTCAAGAGGGATCACCCGAAATTCAAAGGCAACTGAATTTCGGCAACCGGGGCATCGAAGTCGGAATGCCGCGAAACTCACCGAGTCAAAGCGTTTCGCCGTTTGCGGAAGAAGTCTGATGTAGAACAAGTAGCAGAAGCATACATGCTCAAGAGGGATCACCCGAAATTCAAAGGCAACTGAATTTCGGCAACCGGGGCATCGAAGTCGGAATGCCGCGAAACTCACCGAGTCAAAGCGTTTCGCCGTTTGCGGAAGAAAGTCTGATGTAGAACAAGTAGCAGAAGCATACATGCTCAAGAGGGATCACCCGAAATTCAAAGGCAACTGAATTTCGGCAACCGGGGCATCGAAGTCGGAATGCCGCGAAACTCACCGAGTCAAAGCGTTTCGCCGTTTGCGGAAGAAAGTCTGATGTAGAACAAGTAGCAGAAGCATACATGCTCAAGAGGGATCACCCGAAATTCAAAGGCAACTGAATTTCGGCAACCGGGGCATCGAAGTCGGAATGCCGCGAAACTCACCGAGTCAAAGCGTTTCGCCGTTTGCGGAAGAAAGTCTGATGTAGAACAAGTAGCAGAAGCATACATGCTCAAGAGGGATCACCCGAAATTCAAAGGCAACTGAATTTCGGCAACCGGGGCATCGAAGTCGGAATGCCGCGAAACTCACCGAGTCAAAGCGTTTCGCCGTTTGCGGAAGAAGTCTGATGTAGAACAAGTAGCAGAAGCATACATGCTCAAGAGGGATCACCCGAAATTCAAAGGCAACTGAATTTCGGCAACCGGGGCATCGAAGTCGGAATGCCGCGAAACTCACCGAGTCAAAGCGTTTCGCCGTTTGCGGAAGAAGTCTGATGTAGAACAAGTAGCAGAAGCATACATGCTCAAGAGGGATCACCCGAAATTCAAAGGCAACTGAATTTCGGCAACCGGGGCATCGAAGTCGGAATGCCGCGAAACTCACCGAGTCAAAGCGTTTCGCCGTTTGCGGAAGAAGTCTGATGTAGAACAAGTAGCAGAAGCATACATGCTCAAGAGGGATCACCCGAAATTCAAAGGCAACTGAATTTCGGCAACCGGGGCATCGAAGTCGGAATGCCGCGAAACTCACCGAGTCAAAGCGTTTCGCCGTTTGCGGAAGAAAGTCTGATGTAGAACAAGTAGCAGAAGCATACATGCTCAAGAGGGATCACCCGAAATTCAAAGGCAACTGAATTTCGGCAACCGGGGCATCGAAGTCGGAATGCCGCGAAACTCACCGAGTCAAAGCGTTTCGCCGTTTGCGGAAGAAAGTCTGATGTAGAACAAGTAGCAGAAGCATACATGCTCAAGAGGGATCACCCGAAATTCAAAGGCAACTGAATTTCGGCAACCGGGGCATCGAAGTCGGAATGCCGCGAAACTCACCGAGTCAAAGCGTTTCGCCGTTTGCGGAAGAAGTCTGATGTAGAACAAGTAGCAGAAGCATACATGCTCAAGAGGGATCACCCGAAATTCAAAGGCAACTGAATTTCGGCAACCGGGGCATCGAAGTCGGAATGCCGCGAAACTCACCGAGTCAAAGCGTTTCGCCGTTTGCGGAAGAAAGTCTGATGTAGAACAAGTAGCAGAAGCATACATGCTCAAGAGGGATCACCCGAAATTCAAAGGCAACTGAATTTCGGCAACCGGGGCATCGAAGTCGGAATGCCGCGAAACTCACCGAGTCAAAGCGTTTCGCCGTTTGCGGAAGAAGTCTGATGTAGAACAAGTAGCAGAAGCATACATGCTCAAGAGGGATCACCCGAAATTCAAAGGCAACTGAATTTCGGCAACCGGGGCATCGAAGTCGGAATGCCGCGAAACTCACCGAGTCAAAGCGTTTCGCCGTTTGCGGAAGAAGTCTGATGTAGAACAAGTAGCAGAAGCATACATGCTCAAGAGGGATCACCCGAAATTCAAAGGCAACTGAATTTCGGCAACCGGGGCATCGAAGTCGGAATGCCGCGAAACTCACCGAGTCAAAGCGTTTCGCCGTTTGCGGAAGAAAGTCTGATGTAGAACAAGTAGCAGAAGCATACATGCTCAAGAGGGATCACCCGAAATTCAAAGGCAACTGAATTTCGGCAACCGGGGCATCGAAGTCGGAATGCCGCGAAACTCACCGAGTCAAAGCGTTTCGCCGTTTGCGGAAGAAGTCTGATGTAGAACAAGTAGCAGAAGCATACATGCTCAAGAGGGATCACCCGAAATTCAAAGGCAACTGAATTTCGGCAACCGGGGCATCGAAGTCGGAATGCCGCGAAACTCACCGAGTCAAAGCGTTTCGCCGTTTGCGGAAGAAGTCTGATGTAGAACAAGTAGCAGAAGCATACATGCTCAAGAGGGATCACCCGAAATTCAAAGGCAACTGAATTTCGGCAACCGGGGCATCGAAGTCGGAATGCCGCGAAACTCACCGAGTCAAAGCGTTTCGCCGTTTGCGGAAGAAGTCTGATGTAGAACAAGTAGCAGAAGCATACATGCTCAAGAGGGATCACCCGAAATTCAAAGGCAACTGAATTTCGGCAACCGGGGCATCGAAGTCGGAATGCCGCGAAACTCACCGAGTCAAAGCGTTTCGCCGTTTGCGGAAGAAAGTCTGATGTAGAACAAGTAGCAGAAGCATACATGCTCAAGAGGGATCACCCGAAATTCAAAGGCAACTGAATTTCGGCAACCGGGGCATCGAAGTCGGAATGCCGCGAAACTCACCGAGTCAAAGCGTTTCGCCGTTTGCGGAAGAAGTCTGATGTAGAACAAGTAGCAGAAGCATACATGCTCAAGAGGGATCACCCGAAATTCAAAGGCAACTGAATTTCGGCAACCGGGGCATCGAAGTCGGAATGCCGCGAAACTCACCGAGTCAAAGCGTTTCGCCGTTTGCGGAAGAAAGTCTGATGTAGAACAAGTAGCAGAAGCATACATGCTCAAGAGGGATCACCCGAAATTCAAAGGCAACTGAATTTCGGCAACCGGGGCATCGAAGTCGGAATGCCGCGAAACTCACCGAGTCAAAGCGTTTCGCCGTTTGCGGAAGAAAGTCTGATGTAGAACAAGTAGCAGAAGCATACATGCTCAAGAGGGATCACCCGAAATTCAAAGGCAACTGAATTTCGGCAACCGGGGCATCGAAGTCGGAATGCCGCGAAACTCACCGAGTCAAAGCGTTTCGCCGTTTGCGGAAGAAGTCTGATGTAGAACAAGTAGCAGAAGCATACATGCTCAAGAGGGATCACCCGAAATTCAAAGGCAACTGAATTTCGGCAACCGGGGCATCGAAGTCGGAATGCCGCGAAACTCACCGAGTCAAAGCGTTTCGCCGTTTGCGGAAGAAGTCTGATGTAGAACAAGTAGCAGAAGCATACATGCTCAAGAGGGATCACCCGAAATTCAAAGGCAACTGAATTTCGGCAACCGGGGCATCGAAGTCGGAATGCCGCGAAACTCACCGAGTCAAAGCGTTTCGCCGTTTGCGGAAGAAAGTCTGATGTAGAACAAGTAGCAGAAGCATACATGCTCAAGAGGGATCACCCGAAATTCAAAGGCAACTGAATTTCGGCAACCGGGGCATCGAAGTCGGAATGCCGCGAAACTCACCGAGTCAAAGCGTTTCGCCGTTTGCGGAAGAAAGTCTGATGTAGAACAAGTAGCAGAAGCATACATGCTCAAGAGGGATCACCCGAAATTCAAAGGCAACTGAATTTCGGCAACCGGGGCATCGAAGTCGGAATGCCGCGAAACTCACCGAGTCAAAGCGTTTCGCCGTTTGCGGAAGAAGTCTGATGTAGAACAAGTAGCAGAAGCATACATGCTCAAGAGGGATCACCCGAAATTCAAAGGCAACTGAATTTCGGCAACCGGGGCATCGAAGTCGGAATGCCGCGAAACTCACCGAGTCAAAGCGTTTCGCCGTTTGCGGAAGAAGTCTGATGTAGAACAAGTAGCAGAAGCATACATGCTCAAGAGGGATCACCCGAAATTCAAAGGCAACTGAATTTCGGCAACCGGGGCATCGAAGTCGGAATGCCGCGAAACTCACCGAGTCAAAGCGTTTCGCCGTTTGCGGAAGAAGTCTGATGTAGAACAAGTAGCAGAAGCATACATGCTCAAGAGGGATCACCCGAAATTCAAAGGCAACTGAATTTCGGCAACCGGGGCATCGAAGTCGGAATGCCGCGAAACTCACCGAGTCAAAGCGTTTCGCCGTTTGCGGAAGAAGTCTGATGTAGAACAAGTAGCAGAAGCATACATGCTCAAGAGGGATCACCCGAAATTCAAAGGCAACTGAATTTCGGCAACCGGGGCATCGAAGTCGGAATGCCGCGAAACTCACCGAGTCAAAGCGTTTCGCCGTTTGCGGAAGAAGTCTGATGTAGAACAAGTAGCAGAAGCATACATGCTCAAGAGGGATCACCCGAAATTCAAAGGCAACTGAATTTCGGCAACCGGGGCATCGAAGTCGGAATGCCGCGAAACTCACCGAGTCAAAGCGTTTCGCCGTTTGCGGAAGAAGTCTGATGTAGAACAAGTAGCAGAAGCATACATGCTCAAGAGGGATCACCCGAAATTCAAAGGCAACTGAATTTCGGCAACCGGGGCATCGAAGTCGGAATGCCGCGAAACTCACCGAGTCAAAGCGTTTCGCCGTTTGCGGAAGAAGTCTGATGTAGAACAAGTAGCAGAAGCATACATGCTCAAGAGGGATCACCCGAAATTCAAAGGCAACTGAATTTCGGCAACCGGGGCATCGAAGTCGGAATGCCGCGAAACTCACCGAGTCAAAGCGTTTCGCCGTTTGCGGAAGAAGTCTGATGTAGAACAAGTAGCAGAAGCATACATGCTCAAGAGGGATCACCCGAAATTCAAAGGCAACTGAATTTCGGCAACCGGGGCATCGAAGTCGGAATGCCGCGAAACTCACCGAGTCAAAGCGTTTCGCCGTTTGCGGAAGAAAGTCTGATGTAGAACAAGTAGCAGAAGCATACATGCTCAAGAGGGATCACCCGAAATTCAAAGGCAACTGAATTTCGGCAACCGGGGCATCGAAGTCGGAATGCCGCGAAACTCACCGAGTCAAAGCGTTTCGCCGTTTGCGGAAGAAGTCTGATGTAGAACAAGTAGCAGAAGCATACATGCTCAAGAGGGATCACCCGAAATTCAAAGGCAACTGAATTTCGGCAACCGGGGCATCGAAGTCGGAATGCCGCGAAACTCACCGAGTCAAAGCGTTTCGCCGTTTGCGGAAGAAGTCTGATGTAGAACAAGTAGCAGAAGCATACATGCTCAAGAGGGATCACCCGAAATTCAAAGGCAACTGAATTTCGGCAACCGGGGCATCGAAGTCGGAATGCCGCGAAACTCACCGAGTCAAAGCGTTTCGCCGTTTGCGGAAGAAGTCTGATGTAGAACAAGTAGCAGAAGCATACATGCTCAAGAGGGATCACCCGAAATTCAAAGGCAACTGAATTTCGGCAACCGGGGCATCGAAGTCGGAATGCCGCGAAACTCACCGAGTCAAAGCGTTTCGCCGTTTGCGGAAGAAAGTCTGATGTAGAACAAGTAGCAGAAGCATACATGCTCAAGAGGGATCACCCGAAATTCAAAGGCAACTGAATTTCGGCAACCGGGGCATCGAAGTCGGAATGCCGCGAAACTCACCGAGTCAAAGCGTTTCGCCGTTTGCGGAAGAAGTCTGATGTAGAACAAGTAGCAGAAGCATACATGCTCAAGAGGGATCACCCGAAATTCAAAGGCAACTGAATTTCGGCAACCGGGGCATCGAAGTCGGAATGCCGCGAAACTCACCGAGTCAAAGCGTTTCGCCGTTTGCGGAAGAAAGTCTGATGTAGAACAAGTAGCAGAAGCATACATGCTCAAGAGGGATCACCCGAAATTCAAAGGCAACTGAATTTCGGCAACCGGGGCATCGAAGTCGGAATGCCGCGAAACTCACCGAGTCAAAGCGTTTCGCCGTTTGCGGAAGAAAGTCTGATGTAGAACAAGTAGCAGAAGCATACATGCTCAAGAGGGATCACCCGAAATTCAAAGGCAACTGAATTTCGGCAACCGGGGCATCGAAGTCGGAATGCCGCGAAACTCACCGAGTCAAAGCGTTTCGCCGTTTGCGGAAGAAGTCTGATGTAGAACAAGTAGCAGAAGCATACATGCTCAAGAGGGATCACCCGAAATTCAAAGGCAACTGAATTTCGGCAACCGGGGCATCGAAGTCGGAATGCCGCGAAACTCACCGAGTCAAAGCGTTTCGCCGTTTGCGGAAGAAGTCTGATGTAGAACAAGTAGCAGAAGCATACATGCTCAAGAGGGATCACCCGAAATTCAAAGGCAACTGAATTTCGGCAACCGGGGCATCGAAGTCGGAATGCCGCGAAACTCACCGAGTCAAAGCGTTTCGCCGTTTGCGGAAGAAAGTCTGATGTAGAACAAGTAGCAGAAGCATACATGCTCAAGAGGGATCACCCGAAATTCAAAGGCAACTGAATTTCGGCAACCGGGGCATCGAAGTCGGAATGCCGCGAAACTCACCGAGTCAAAGCGTTTCGCCGTTTGCGGAAGAAGTCTGATGTAGAACAAGTAGCAGAAGCATACATGCTCAAGAGGGATCACCCGAAATTCAAAGGCAACTGAATTTCGGCAACCGGGGCATCGAAGTCGGAATGCCGCGAAACTCACCGAGTCAAAGCGTTTCGCCGTTTGCGGAAGAAAGTCTGATGTAGAACAAGTAGCAGAAGCATACATGCTCAAGAGGGATCACCCGAAATTCAAAGGCAACTGAATTTCGGCAACCGGGGCATCGAAGTCGGAATGCCGCGAAACTCACCGAGTCAAAGCGTTTCGCCGTTTGCGGAAGAAGTCTGATGTAGAACAAGTAGCAGAAGCATACATGCTCAAGAGGGATCACCCGAAATTCAAAGGCAACTGAATTTCGGCAACCGGGGCATCGAAGTCGGAATGCCGCGAAACTCACCGAGTCAAAGCGTTTCGCCGTTTGCGGAAGAAGTCTGATGTAGAACAAGTAGCAGAAGCATACATGCTCAAGAGGGATCACCCGAAATTCAAAGGCAACTGAATTTCGGCAACCGGGGCATCGAAGTCGGAATGCCGCGAAACTCACCGAGTCAAAGCGTTTCGCCGTTTGCGGAAGAAGTCTGATGTAGAACAAGTAGCAGAAGCATACATGCTCAAGAGGGATCACCCGAAATTCAAAGGCAACTGAATTTCGGCAACCGGGGCATCGAAGTCGGAATGCCGCGAAACTCACCGAGTCAAAGCGTTTCGCCGTTTGCGGAAGAAGTCTGATGTAGAACAAGTAGCAGAAGCATACATGCTCAAGAGGGATCACCCGAAATTCAAAGGCAACTGAATTTCGGCAACCGGGGCATCGAAGTCGGAATGCCGCGAAACTCACCGAGTCAAAGCGTTTCGCCGTTTGCGGAAGAAAGTCTGATGTAGAACAAGTAGCAGAAGCATACATGCTCAAGAGGGATCACCCGAAATTCAAAGGCAACTGAATTTCGGCAACCGGGGCATCGAAGTCGGAATGCCGCGAAACTCACCGAGTCAAAGCGTTTCGCCGTTTGCGGAAGAAGTCTGATGTAGAACAAGTAGCAGAAGCATACATGCTCAAGAGGGATCACCCGAAATTCAAAGGCAACTGAATTTCGGCAACCGGGGCATCGAAGTCGGAATGCCGCGAAACTCACCGAGTCAAAGCGTTTCGCCGTTTGCGGAAGAAGTCTGATGTAGAACAAGTAGCAGAAGCATACATGCTCAAGAGGGATCACCCGAAATTCAAAGGCAACTGAATTTCGGCAACCGGGGCATCGAAGTCGGAATGCCGCGAAACTCACCGAGTCAAAGCGTTTCGCCGTTTGCGGAAGAAGTCTGATGTAGAACAAGTAGCAGAAGCATACATGCTCAAGAGGGATCACCCGAAATTCAAAGGCAACTGAATTTCGGCAACCGGGGCATCGAAGTCGGAATGCCGCGAAACTCACCGAGTCAAAGCGTTTCGCCGTTTGCGGAAGAAGTCTGATGTAGAACAAGTAGCAGAAGCATACATGCTCAAGAGGGATCACCCGAAATTCAAAGGCAACTGAATTTCGGCAACCGGGGCATCGAAGTCGGAATGCCGCGAAACTCACCGAGTCAAAGCGTTTCGCCGTTTGCGGAAGAAAGTCTGATGTAGAACAAGTAGCAGAAGCATACATGCTCAAGAGGGATCACCCGAAATTCAAAGGCAACTGAATTTCGGCAACCGGGGCATCGAAGTCGGAATGCCGCGAAACTCACCGAGTCAAAGCGTTTCGCCGTTTGCGGAAGAAGTCTGATGTAGAACAAGTAGCAGAAGCATACATGCTCAAGAGGGATCACCCGAAATTCAAAGGCAACTGAATTTCGGCAACCGGGGCATCGAAGTCGGAATGCCGCGAAACTCACCGAGTCAAAGCGTTTCGCCGTTTGCGGAAGAAGTCTGATGTAGAACAAGTAGCAGAAGCATACATGCTCAAGAGGGATCACCCGAAATTCAAAGGCAACTGAATTTCGGCAACCGGGGCATCGAAGTCGGAATGCCGCGAAACTCACCGAGTCAAAGCGTTTCGCCGTTTGCGGAAGAAAGTCTGATGTAGAACAAGTAGCAGAAGCATACATGCTCAAGAGGGATCACCCGAAATTCAAAGGCAACTGAATTTCGGCAACCGGGGCATCGAAGTCGGAATGCCGCGAAACTCACCGAGTCAAAGCGTTTCGCCGTTTGCGGAAGAAAGTCTGATGTAGAACAAGTAGCAGAAGCATACATGCTCAAGAGGGATCACCCGAAATTCAAAGGCAACTGAATTTCGGCAACCGGGGCATCGAAGTCGGAATGCCGCGAAACTCACCGAGTCAAAGCGTTTCGCCGTTTGCGGAAGAAGTCTGATGTAGAACAAGTAGCAGAAGCATACATGCTCAAGAGGGATCACCCGAAATTCAAAGGCAACTGAATTTCGGCAACCGGGGCATCGAAGTCGGAATGCCGCGAAACTCACCGAGTCAAAGCGTTTCGCCGTTTGCGGAAGAAGTCTGATGTAGAACAAGTAGCAGAAGCATACATGCTCAAGAGGGATCACCCGAAATTCAAAGGCAACTGAATTTCGGCAACCGGGGCATCGAAGTCGGAATGCCGCGAAACTCACCGAGTCAAAGCGTTTCGCCGTTTGCGGAAGAAGTCTGATGTAGAACAAGTAGCAGAAGCATACATGCTCAAGAGGGATCACCCGAAATTCAAAGGCAACTGAATTTCGGCAACCGGGGCATCGAAGTCGGAATGCCGCGAAACTCACCGAGTCAAAGCGTTTCGCCGTTTGCGGAAGAAGTCTGATGTAGAACAAGTAGCAGAAGCATACATGCTCAAGAGGGATCACCCGAAATTCAAAGGCAACTGAATTTCGGCAACCGGGCATCGAAGTCGGAATGCCGCGAAACTCACCGAGTCAAAGCGTTTCGCCGTTTGCGGAAGAAGTCTGATGTAGAACAAGTAGCAGAAGCATACATGCTCAAGAGGGATCACCCGAAATTCAAAGGCAACTGAATTTCGGCAACCGGGGCATCGAAGTCGGAATGCCGCGAAACTCACCGAGTCAAAGCGTTTCGCCGTTTGCGGAAGAAAGTCTGATGTAGAACAAGTAGCAGAAGCATACATGCTCAAGAGGGATCACCCGAAATTCAAAGGCAACTGAATTTCGGCAACCGGGGCATCGAAGTCGGAATGCCGCGAAACTCACCGAGTCAAAGCGTTTCGCCGTTTGCGGAAGAAGTCTGATGTAGAACAAGTAGCAGAAGCATACATGCTCAAGAGGGATCACCCGAAATTCAAAGGCAACTGAATTTCGGCAACCGGGGCATCGAAGTCGGAATGCCGCGAAACTCACCGAGTCAAAGCGTTTCGCCGTTTGCGGAAGAAGTCTGATGTAGAACAAGTAGCAGAAGCATACATGCTCAAGAGGGATCACCCGAAATTCAAAGGCAACTGAATTTCGGCAACCGGGGCATCGAAGTCGGAATGCCGCGAAACTCACCGAGTCAAAGCGTTTCGCCGTTTGCGGAAGAAGTCTGATGTAGAACAAGTAGCAGAAGCATACATGCTCAAGAGGGATCACCCGAAATTCAAAGGCAACTGAATTTCGGCAACCGGGGCATCGAAGTCGGAATGCCGCGAAACTCACCGAGTCAAAGCGTTTCGCCGTTTGCGGAAGAAGTCTGATGTAGAACAAGTAGCAGAAGCATACATGCTCAAGAGGGATCACCCGAAATTCAAAGGCAACTGAATTTCGGCAACCGGGGCATCGAAGTCGGAATGCCGCGAAACTCACCGAGTCAAAGCGTTTCGCCGTTTGCGGAAGAAGTCTGATGTAGAACAAGTAGCAGAAGCATACATGCTCAAGAGGGATCACCCGAAATTCAAAGGCAACTGAATTTCGGCAACCGGGGCATCGAAGTCGGAATGCCGCGAAACTCACCGAGTCAAAGCGTTTCGCCGTTTGCGGAAGAAGTCTGATGTAGAACAAGTAGCAGAAGCATACATGCTCAAGAGGGATCACCCGAAATTCAAAGGCAACTGAATTTCGGCAACCGGGGCATCGAAGTCGGAATGCCGCGAAACTCACCGAGTCAAAGCGTTTCGCCGTTTGCGGAAGAAGTCTGATGTAGAACAAGTAGCAGAAGCATACATGCTCAAGAGGGATCACCCGAAATTCAAAGGCAACTGAATTTCGGCAACCGGGGCATCGAAGTCGGAATGCCGCGAAACTCACCGAGTCAAAGCGTTTCGCCGTTTGCGGAAGAAGTCTGATGTAGAACAAGTAGCAGAAGCATACATGCTCAAGAGGGATCACCCGAAATTCAAAGGCAACTGAATTTCGGCAACCGGGGCATCGAAGTCGGAATGCCGCGAAACTCACCGAGTCAAAGCGTTTCGCCGTTTGCGGAAGAAGTCTGATGTAGAACAAGTAGCAGAAGCATACATGCTCAAGAGGGATCACCCGAAATTCAAAGGCAACTGAATTTCGGCAACCGGGGCATCGAAGTCGGAATGCCGCGAAACTCACCGAGTCAAAGCGTTTCGCCGTTTGCGGAAGAAGTCTGATGTAGAACAAGTAGCAGAAGCATACATGCTCAAGAGGGATCACCCGAAATTCAAAGGCAACTGAATTTCGGCAACCGGGGCATCGAAGTCGGAATGCCGCGAAACTCACCGAGTCAAAGCGTTTCGCCGTTTGCGGAAGAAAGTCTGATGTAGAACAAGTAGCAGAAGCATACATGCTCAAGAGGGATCACCCGAAATTCAAAGGCAACTGAATTTCGGCAACCGGGGCATCGAAGTCGGAATGCCGCGAAACTCACCGAGTCAAAGCGTTTCGCCGTTTGCGGAAGAAGTCTGATGTAGAACAAGTAGCAGAAGCATACATGCTCAAGAGGGATCACCCGAAATTCAAAGGCAACTGAATTTCGGCAACCGGGGCATCGAAGTCGGAATGCCGCGAAACTCACCGAGTCAAAGCGTTTCGCCGTTTGCGGAAGAAGTCTGATGTAGAACAAGTAGCAGAAGCATACATGCTCAAGAGGGATCACCCGAAATTCAAAGGCAACTGAATTTCGGCAACCGGGGCATCGAAGTCGGAATGCCGCGAAACTCACCGAGTCAAAGCGTTTCGCCGTTTGCGGAAGAAGTCTGATGTAGAACAAGTAGCAGAAGCATACATGCTCAAGAGGGATCACCCGAAATTCAAAGGCAACTGAATTTCGGCAACCGGGGCATCGAAGTCGGAATGCCGCGAAACTCACCGAGTCAAAGCGTTTCGCCGTTTGCGGAAGAAGTCTGATGTAGAACAAGTAGCAGAAGCATACATGCTCAAGAGGGATCACCCGAAATTCAAAGGCAACTGAATTTCGGCAACGGGGCATCGAAGTCGGAATGCCGCGAAACTCACCGAGTCAAAGCGTTTCGCCGTTTGCGGAAGAAGTCTGATGTAGAACAAGTAGCAGAAGCATACATGCTCAAGAGGGATCACCCGAAATTCAAAGGCAACTGAATTTCGGCAACCGGGGCATCGAAGTCGGAATGCCGCGAAACTCACCGAGTCAAAGCGTTTCGCCGTTTGCGGAAGAAGTCTGATGTAGAGTACAGAAGTAGCTCAAGAGGGATCACCCGAAATTCAAAGGCAACTGAATTTCGGCAACCGGGGCATCGAAGTCGGAATGCCGCGAAACTCACCGAGTCAAAGCGTTTCGCCGTTTGCGGAAGAAAGTCTGATGTAGAACAAGTAGCAGAAGCATACATGCTCAAGAGGGATCACCCGAAATTCAAAGGCAACTGAATTTCGGCAACCGGGGCATCGAAGTCGGAATGCCGCGAAACTCACCGAGTCAAAGCGTTTCGCCGTTTGCGGAAGAAGTCTGATGTAGAACAAGTAGCAGAAGCATACATGCTCAAGAGGGATCACCCGAAATTCAAAGGCAACTGAATTTCGGCAACCGGGGCATCGAAGTCGGAATGCCGCGAAACTCACCGAGTCAAAGCGTTTCGCCGTTTGCGGAAGAAGTCTGATGTAGAACAAGTAGCAGAAGCATACATGCTCAAGAGGGATCACCCGAAATTCAAAGGCAACTGAATTTCGGCAACCGGGCATCGAAGTCGGAATGCCGCGAAACTCACCGAGTCAAAGCGTTTCGCCGTTTGCGGAAGAAAGTCTGATGTAGAACAAGTAGCAGAAGCATACATGCTCAAGAGGGATCACCCGAAATTCAAAGGCAACTGAATTTCGGCAACCGGGGCATCGAAGTCGGAATGCCGCGAAACTCACCGAGTCAAAGCGTTTCGCCGTTTGCGGAAGAAGTCTGATGTAGAACAAGTAGCAGAAGCATACATGCTCAAGAGGGATCACCCGAAATTCAAAGGCAACTGAATTTCGGCAACCGGGGCATCGAAGTCGGAATGCCGCGAAACTCACCGAGTCAAAGCGTTTCGCCGTTTGCGGAAGAAAGTCTGATGTAGAACAAGTAGCAGAAGCATACATGCTCAAGAGGGATCACCCGAAATTCAAAGGCAACTGAATTTCGGCAACCGGGGCATCGAAGTCGGAATGCCGCGAAACTCACCGAGTCAAAGCGTTTCGCCGTTTGCGGAAGAAGTCTGATGTAGAACAAGTAGCAGAAGCATACATGCTCAAGAGGGATCACCCGAAATTCAAAGGCAACTGAATTTCGGCAACCGGGGCATCGAAGTCGGAATGCCGCGAAACTCACCGAGTCAAAGCGTTTCGCCGTTTGCGGAAGAAGTCTGATGTAGAACAAGTAGCAGAAGCATACATGCTCAAGAGGGATCACCCGAAATTCAAAGGCAACTGAATTTCGGCAACCGGGGCATCGAAGTCGGAATGCCGCGAAACTCACCGAGTCAAAGCGTTTCGCCGTTTGCGGAAGAAGTCTGATGTAGAACAAGTAGCAGAAGCATACATGCTCAAGAGGGATCACCCGAAATTCAAAGGCAACTGAATTTCGGCAACCGGGGCATCGAAGTCGGAATGCCGCGAAACTCACCGAGTCAAAGCGTTTCGCCGTTTGCGGAAGAAGTCTGATGTAGAACAAGTAGCAGAAGCATACATGCTCAAGAGGGATCACCCGAAATTCAAAGGCAACTGAATTTCGGCAACCGGGGCATCGAAGTCGGAATGCCGCGAAACTCACCGAGTCAAAGCGTTTCGCCGTTTGCGGAAGAAAGTCTGATGTAGAACAAGTAGCAGAAGCATACATGCTCAAGAGGGATCACCCGAAATTCAAAGGCAACTGAATTTCGGCAACCGGGGCATCGAAGTCGGAATGCCGCGAAACTCACCGAGTCAAAGCGTTTCGCCGTTTGCGGAAGAAAGTCTGATGTAGAACAAGTAGCAGAAGCATACATGCTCAAGAGGGATCACCCGAAATTCAAAGGCAACTGAATTTCGGCAACCGGGGCATCGAAGTCGGAATGCCGCGAAACTCACCGAGTCAAAGCGTTTCGCCGTTTGCGGAAGAAGTCTGATGTAGAACAAGTAGCAGAAGCATACATGCTCAAGAGGGATCACCCGAAATTCAAAGGCAACTGAATTTCGGCAACCGGGGCATCGAAGTCGGAATGCCGCGAAACTCACCGAGTCAAAGCGTTTCGCCGTTTGCGGAAGAAAGTCTGATGTAGAACAAGTAGCAGAAGCATACATGCTCAAGAGGGATCACCCGAAATTCAAAGGCAACTGAATTTCGGCAACCGGGGCATCGAAGTCGGAATGCCGCGAAACTCACCGAGTCAAAGCGTTTCGCCGTTTGCGGAAGAAGTCTGATGTAGAACAAGTAGCAGAAGCATACATGCTCAAGAGGGATCACCCGAAATTCAAAGGCAACTGAATTTCGGCAACCGGGGCATCGAAGTCGGAATGCCGCGAAACTCACCGAGTCAAAGCGTTTCGCCGTTTGCGGAAGAAGTCTGATGTAGAACAAGTAGCAGAAGCATACATGCTCAAGAGGGATCACCCGAAATTCAAAGGCAACTGAATTTCGGCAACCGGGGCATCGAAGTCGGAATGCCGCGAAACTCACCGAGTCAAAGCGTTTCGCCGTTTGCGGAAGAAGTCTGATGTAGAACAAGTAGCAGAAGCATACATGCTCAAGAGGGATCACCCGAAATTCAAAGGCAACTGAATTTCGGCAACCGGGGCATCGAAGTCGGAATGCCGCGAAACTCACCGAGTCAAAGCGTTTCGCCGTTTGCGGAAGAAGTCTGATGTAGAACAAGTAGCAGAAGCATACATGCTCAAGAGGGATCACCCGAAATTCAAAGGCAACTGAATTTCGGCAACCGGGGCATCGAAGTCGGAATGCCGCGAAACTCACCGAGTCAAAGCGTTTCGCCGTTTGCGGAAGAAAGTCTGATGTAGAACAAGTAGCAGAAGCATACATGCTCAAGAGGGATCACCCGAAATTCAAAGGCAACTGAATTTCGGCAACCGGGGCATCGAAGTCGGAATGCCGCGAAACTCACCGAGTCAAAGCGTTTCGCCGTTTGCGGAAGAAGTCTGATGTAGAACAAGTAGCAGAAGCATACATGCTCAAGAGGGATCACCCGAAATTCAAAGGCAACTGAATTTCGGCAACCGGGGCATCGAAGTCGGAATGCCGCGAAACTCACCGAGTCAAAGCGTTTCGCCGTTTGCGGAAGAAAGTCTGATGTAGAACAAGTAGCAGAAGCATACATGCTCAAGAGGGATCACCCGAAATTCAAAGGCAACTGAATTTCGGCAACCGGGGCATCGAAGTCGGAATGCCGCGAAACTCACCGAGTCAAAGCGTTTCGCCGTTTGCGGAAGAAAGTCTGATGTAGAACAAGTAGCAGAAGCATACATGCTCAAGAGGGATCACCCGAAATTCAAAGGCAACTGAATTTCGGCAACCGGGGCATCGAAGTCGGAATGCCGCGAAACTCACCGAGTCAAAGCGTTTCGCCGTTTGCGGAAGAAGTCTGATGTAGAACAAGTAGCAGAAGCATACATGCTCAAGAGGGATCACCCGAAATTCAAAGGCAACTGAATTTCGGCAACCGGGGCATCGAAGTCGGAATGCCGCGAAACTCACCGAGTCAAAGCGTTTCGCCGTTTGCGGAAGAAGTCTGATGTAGAACAAGTAGCAGAAGCATACATGCTCAAGAGGGATCACCCGAAATTCAAAGGCAACTGAATTTCGGCAACCGGGGCATCGAAGTCGGAATGCCGCGAAACTCACCGAGTCAAAGCGTTTCGCCGTTTGCGGAAGAAGTCTGATGTAGAACAAGTAGCAGAAGCATACATGCTCAAGAGGGATCACCCGAAATTCAAAGGCAACTGAATTTCGGCAACCGGGGCATCGAAGTCGGAATGCCGCGAAACTCACCGAGTCAAAGCGTTTCGCCGTTTGCGGAAGAAGTCTGATGTAGAACAAGTAGCAGAAGCATACATGCTCAAGAGGGATCACCCGAAATTCAAAGGCAACTGAATTTCGGCAACCGGGGCATCGAAGTCGGAATGCCGCGAAACTCACCGAGTCAAAGCGTTTCGCCGTTTGCGGAAGAAGTCTGATGTAGAACAAGTAGCAGAAGCATACATGCTCAAGAGGGATCACCCGAAATTCAAAGGCAACTGAATTTCGGCAACCGGGGCATCGAAGTCGGAATGCCGCGAAACTCACCGAGTCAAAGCGTTTCGCCGTTTGCGGAAGAAGTCTGATGTAGAACAAGTAGCAGAAGCATACATGCTCAAGAGGGATCACCCGAAATTCAAAGGCAACTGAATTTCGGCAACCGGGGCATCGAAGTCGGAATGCCGCGAAACTCACCGAGTCAAAGCGTTTCGCCGTTTGCGGAAGAAGTCTGATGTAGAACAAGTAGCAGAAGCATACATGCTCAAGAGGGATCACCCGAAATTCAAAGGCAACTGAATTTCGGCAACCGGGGCATCGAAGTCGGAATGCCGCGAAACTCACCGAGTCAAAGCGTTTCGCCGTTTGCGGAAGGAAGTCTGATGTAGAACAAGTAGCAGAAGCATACATGCTCAAGAGGGATCACCCGAAATTCAAAGGCAACTGAATTTCGGCATCTGGGGCATCGAAGTCGGAATGCCGCGAAACTCACCGAGTCAAAGCGTTTCGCCGTTTGTGAAAGAAGACTGATGCAGAACAAGTAGCAGAAGCATACATGCTCAAGAGGGATCACCCGAACTTCAAAAGGCAACTGAATTTCGGCAACCGGCGGCATCTGAACTCGGAGAATGCCGCGAACACTCACCGAGTCAAAAGCGTTTTTTTTTTTTTTCGCTGTTTGCGGAGGAAGTGTGATGTTGAACAAGTAGCAGAAGGCCTACATGCTCAAGAGGGATCACCCGAAATTCAAAGGCAACTGAAAATTTCGGCAACCGGTTGGCATCGAAATCGTAATGCCTGCTGAAAAACTCACCGAGTCAAATCGTTTCGCTGTTTGCGGAAGGAAGTGTGATGTTAGAACAAGTAGAAGAATCATACTATGCTCAAGAGAGGATCAACCGAAATTCAAAGGCAACTGAATTTCGGCCAACCGGGGCATCGAAGTCGGAATGCCGCGCCGAAAACTCACAGAAGTCAAAGCGTTTCGCTGTTTGTGGATGGAAGTGTGATGTAGAACATAGTAGCAGAAAGCATACATGATCAAGAGGGATCACCCGAAATTCAAAGGCAACTGAATTTCGGCAACCGGGGCATCGAAGTCGGAATGTCGCGAAAACTCACCGAGGTCAAAGCGTTTCGCCTAGTATTGCGGAACGGAAGGTCTGATATTAGAACAAGTAGCAGGAAGCATACATGCTCAAGAGGGATCACCCGAAATTCAAAGGCAACTGAATGTTCGGCAACCGGGGCAGTCGAAAGTCGGAATGCCGCGAAACTCACCGAGTCAAAGCGTTTCGCCGTTTGCGGAAGAAAGTCTGATGTAGAAAAAGTAGCAGAAGCATTCATGCTCAAGAGGGATCACCCGAAATTCAAAGGCAACTGAATTTCGGCAACCGGGGCATCGAAGGCGGAATGCCGCGATCTCACGAGTCAAAGCGTTTGGTCATTTGCGGAAGAAGTGTGATGTAGAACAAGTAGCAGAAGCATACATGCTCAAGAGGGATCACCCGAAATTCAAAGGCAACTGAATTTCGGCAACCGGGGCATCGAAGGCGGAATGCCGCGAAACTCACCGAGTCAAAGCGTTTCGCCGTTTGCGGAAGGAAGTGTGATGTAGAACAAGTAACAGAAGCATACATGCTCAAGAGGGATCACCCGAAATTCAAAGGCAACTGAATTTCGGCAACCGGGGCATCGAAGACGGAATTCCGCGAAACTCACCGAGTCAAAGCGTTTCGCCGTTTGCGGAAGAAGTTTGATGTAGAACAAGTAGCAGAAGCATCCATGCTCAAGAGGGATCACCCGAAATTCAAAGGCAACTGAATTTCAGCAACCGGGGCAAGCATCGAAGTCGGGAATGCCGCGAAACGAGCGCGTTTCGCCGTTTGCGGAAGAAAGTATGATGTAGAACAAGTAGCAGAAGCATACATGCTCAAGAGGGATCACCCGAAATGCAAAGGGAACTGAATTTCGGCAACCGGGGCATCGAAGTCGGAATGCCTCGAAACTCACCGAGTCAAAGCGTTTCGCTGTTTGCAGAAGAAAGTATGATGTAGAACAAGTAGCAGAAGCATACATGCTCAAGAGGGATCACCCGAAATTCAAAGGCAACTGAATTTCGGGAACCGGGGCATCGAAGTCGCAATGCCGTGAAAGTCACGGAGTCAAAGCGTTTCGCCGTTTGCGGAAGAAAGTATGATGTAGACCAAGTAGCAGAAGCATACATGCTCCAGAGGGATCACCCGAAATTCAAAGGCAACTGAATTTCGGGAACCGGGGCATCGAAGTCGCATTGCCGTGAAAGTCACGGAGTCAAAGCGTTTCGCCGTTTGCGGAAGAATGGTCTGATGTAGGAAAAGTAGCAGAAGCATACATGCTCAAGAGGGATCACCCGAAATTCAAAGGCAACTGAATTTCGCAACGGGGGCATCGAAGTCGGAATGCCGCGAAACTCACCGAGTCAAAGCGTTTCGCCGTTTGCGGAAGGAAGTGTGATGTAGAACAAGTAGCAGAAGCATACATGCTCAAGAGGGATCACCCGAAATTCAAAGGCAACTGAATTTCGGCAACCGGAGGCATCGAAGTCGGAAATGCGGCGAAACTCACCGAGTCAAAGCGTTTCGCCGTTTGCGGAAGAAGAGTGATGTAGAACAAGTAGCAGAAGCATACATGCTCAAGAGGGATCACCCGAAATTCAAAGGCAACTGAATTTCGGCAACCGGGGCATCGAAGGCGGAATGCCGCGAAACTCACCGAGTCAAAGCGTTTCGCCGTTTGCGGAAGGAAGTGTGATGTAGAACAAGTAGCAGAAGCATACATGCTCAAGAGGGATCACCCGAAATTCAAAGGCAACTGAATTTCGGCAACCGGGGCATCGAAGTCGGAATGTCGCGAAACTCACCGAGTCAAAGCGTTTCGCCGTTTGCGGAAGGAAGTGTGATGTAGAACAAGTAGCAGAAGCATACATGCTCAAGAGGGATCACCCGAAATTCAAAGGCAACTGAATTTCGGCAACCGGGGCATCGAAGTCGGAATGCCGCGAAACTCACCGAGTCAAAGCGTTTCGCCGTTTGCGGAAGGAAGTGTGATGTAGAACAAGTAGCAGAAGCATACATGCTCAAGAGGGATCACCCGAAATTCAAAGGCAACTGAATTTCGGCAACCGGGGCATCGAAGTCGGAATGCCGCGAAACTCACCGAGTCAAAGCGTTTCGCCGTTTGCGGAAGGAAGTGTGATGTAGAACAAGTAGCAGAAGCATACATGCTCAAGAGGGATCACCCGAAATTCAAAGGCAACTGAATTTCGGCAACCGGGGCATCGAAGTCGGAATGCCGCGAAACTCACCGAGTCAAAGCGTTTCGCCGTTTGCGGAAGGAAGTGTGATGTAGAACAAGTAGCAGAAGCATACATGCTCAAGAGGGATCACCCGAAATTCAAAGGCAACTGAATTTCGGCACCGGGGCATCGAAGTCGGAATGCCGCGAAACTCACCGAGTCAAAGCGTTTTCGCCGTTTTGCGGAAGAAGTGTGATGTAGAACAAGTAGCAGAAGCATACATGCTCAAGAGGGATCACCCGAAATTCAAAGGCAACTGAATTTCGGCAACGGGGCATCGAAGTCGGAATGCCGCGAAACTCACCGAGTCAAAGCGTTTCGCCGTTTGCGGAAGGAAAGTCTGATGTAGAACAAGTAGCAGAAGCATACATGCTCAAGAGGGATCACCCGAAATTCAAAGGCAACTGAATTTCGGCAACCGGGCATCGAAGTCGGAATGCCGCGAAACTCACCGAGTCAAAGCGTTTCGCTTTTGCGGAAGAAAGTCTGATGTAGAACAAGTAGCAGAAGCATACATGCTCAAGAGGGATCACCCGAAATTCAAAGGCAACTGAATTTCGGCAACCGGGGCATCGAAGTCGGAATGCCGCGAAACTCACCGAGTCAAAGCGTTTCCCGTTTGCGGAAGAAAGTCTGATGTAGAACAAGTAGCAGAAGCATACATGCTCAAGAGGGATCACCCGAAATTCAAAGGCAACTGAATTTCGGCAACCGGGGCATCGAAGTCGGAATGCCGCGAAACTCACCGAGTCAAAGCGTTTCGCCGTTTGCGGAAGAAAGTGTGATGTAGAACAAGTAGCAGAAGCATACATGCTCAAGAGGGATCACCCGAAATTCAAAGGCAACTGAATTTCGGCAACCGGGGCATCGAAGTCGGAATGCCGCGAAACTCACCGAGTCAAAGCGTTTCGCCGTTTGCGGAAGAAAGTGTGATGTAGAACAAGTAGCAGAAGCATACATGCTCAAGAGGGATCACCCGAAATTCAAAGGCAACTGAATTTCGGCAACCGGGGCATCGAAGTCGGAATGCCGCGAAACTCACCGAGTCAAAGCGTTTCGCCGTTTGCGGAAGAAGTGTGATGTAGAACAAGTAGCAGAAGCATACATGCTCAAGAGGGATCACCCGAAATTCAAAGGCAACTGAATTTCGGCAACCGGGGCATCGAAGTCGGAATGCCGCGAAACTCACCGAGTCAAAGCGTTTCGCCGTTTGCGGAAGAAAGTCTGATGTAGAACAAGTAGCAGAAGCATACATGCTCAAGAGGGATCACCCGAAATTCAAAGGCAACTGAATTTCGGCAACCGGGCATCGAAGTCGGAATGCCGCGAAACTCACCGAGTCAAAGCGTTTCGCCGTTTGCGGAAGAAAGTCTGATGTAGAACAAGTAGCAGAAGCATACATGCTCAAGAGGGATCACCCGAAATTCAAAGGCAACTGAATTTCGGCAACCGGGGCATCGAAGTCGGAATGCCGCGAAACTCACGAGTCAAAGGTTTTCGCCGTTTGCGGAAGGAAGTCTGATGTAGAACAAGTAGCAGAAGCATACATGCTCAAGAGGGATCACCGAAATTCAAAGGCAACTGAATTTCGGCAACCGGGGCATCGAAGTCGGAATGCCGCGAAACTCACCGAGTCAAAGCGTTTCGCCGTTTCTGAAGAAAGTCTGATGTAGAACAAGTAGCAGAAGCATACATGCTCAAAAGGGATCACCCGAAATTCAAAGGGAACTGAATTTCGGCAACCGGGGCATCGAAGTCGGAATGCCGCGAAACTCACCGAGTCAAAGCGTTTCGTTGTTTGCGGAAGAAAGTCTGATGTAGAACAAGTAGCAGAAGCATACATGCTCAAGAGGGATCACCCGAAATTCAAAGGCAACTGAATTTCGGCAAACGGGCATCGAAGTCGGAATGTCGCGAAACACCGAGTCAAAGCGTTTCGCCGTTTGCGGAAGGAAGTGTGATGTAGAACAAGTAGCAGAAGCATACATGCTCAAGAGGGATCACCCGAAATTCAAAGGCAACTGAATTTCGGCAACCGGGGCATCGAAGTCGGAATGCCGCGAAACTCAGCGAGTCAAAGCGTTTCGCCGTTTGCGGAAGAAAGTCTGATGTAGAACAAGTAGCAGAAGCATACATGCTCAAGAGGGATCACCCGAAATTCAAAGGCAACTGAATTTCGGCAACCGGGGCATCGAAGTCGGAATGCTGCGAAACTCATCGAGTCAAAGCGTTTCATTGTTTGCGGAAGAAAGTCTGATGTAGAACAAGTAGCAGAAGCATACATGCTCAAGAGGGATCACCCGAAATTCAAAGGCAACTGAATTTCGGCAACCGGGGCATCGAAGGCGGAATGCCGCGAAACTCACCGAGTCAAAGCGTTTCGCCGTTTGCGGAAGAAGTCTGATGTAGAACAAGTAGCAGAAGCATACATGCTCAAGATGGATCACCCGAAATTCAAAGGCAACTGAATTTCGGCAACGGGGTCATCGAAGTCGGAATGCCGCGAAACTCACCGAGTCAAAGCGTTTCGTTGTTTACGGAAGAAAGTCTGATGTAGAACAAGTAGCAGAAGCATACATGCTCAAGAGGGATCACCCGAAATTCAAAGGCAACTGAATTTCGGCAAACGGGGCATCGAAGTTGGAATGCCTCGAAACTCATCGAGTCAAATTGTTTCGCCGATTGCGGAAGGAAGTCTGATGTAGAACAAGTAGCAAAAGCATACATGCTCAAGAGGGATCACCCGAAATTCAAAGGCAACTGAATTTCGGCAACCGGGGCATCGAAGTCGGAATGCGGCGAAACTCACCGAGTCAAAGCGTTTCGCCGTTTGCGGAAGGAAGTCTGATGTAGAACAAGTAGCAGAAGCATAAATGCTCAAGAGGGATCACCCGAAATTTAAAGGCAACTGAATTTCGGCAACCGGGGCATCGAAGTCGGAATGCCGCGAAACTCACCGAGTCAAAGCGTTTCGTCGTTTGCGGAAGAAAGTCTGATGTAGAACAAGTAGCAGAAGCATACATGCTCAAGAGGGATCACCCGAAATTCAAAGGCAACTGAATTTCGGCAACCGGGGCATCGAAGTCGGAATGCCGCGAAACTCACCGAGTCAAAGCGTTTCGCTGTTTGCGGAAGGAAGTGTGATGTAGAACAAGTCGCAGACGCATACATGCTCAAGTGGGATCACCCGAAATACAAAGGCAACTAAATTTCGGCAACCGGGGCATCGAAGTCGGAATGCCGCGAAACTCACCGAGTCAAAGCGTTTCGCGTGTTGCGGAAGGAAGTCTGATGTAGAACAAGTAGCAGAAGCATACATGCTCAAGAGGGATCACCCGAAATTCAAAGGCAACTGAATTTCGGCAACCGGGCATCGAAGTCGGAATGCCGCGAAACTCACCGAGTCAAAGCGTTTCGCTGTTTGCGGAAGAAGTCTGATGTAGAACAAGTAGCAGAAGCATACATGCTCAAGAGGGATCACCCAAAATTCAAAGGCAACTGAATTTCGGCAACCGGGGCATCGAAGTCGGAATGCCGCGAAACTCACCGAGTCAAAGCGTTTCGCCGTTTGCGGTAGCAATTCTGGTGTAGAACAAGTAGCAGAAGCATACATGCTCAAGAGGGATCACCCGAAATTCAAAGGCAACTGAATTTCGGCAACCAGGGCATGGAAGTCGGAATGCCGCGAAACTCACCGAGTCAAAGTGCTTCGCCGTTTACAGAAGAAAGTCTGATGTAGAACAAGTAGCAGAAGCAGACATGCTCAAGAGGGATCACCCGAAATTCAAAGGCAACTGAATTTCGGCAACCGGGGCATCGAAGTCGGAATGCCGCGAAACTCACCGAGTCAAAGCGTTTCGTTGTTTACGGATGAAAGTCTGATGTAGAACAAGTAGCAGAAGCATACATGCTCAAGAGGGATCACACGAAATTCAAAGGCAACTGAATTTCAGCAACTAGGGAATCCATGGCGGAATGCCGCGAAACGCATCGGGTCAAAGCGTTTCGCCGTTTGCGGAAGAAAGTCTGATGTAGAACAAGTAGCAGAAGCATACATGCTCAAGAGGGATCACCTGAAATTCAAAGGCAACTAAATTTCGGCAACTGGGGAATCGAAGTCGGAATGCCGCGAAACTCACCGAGTCAAAGCGTTTCGTTGTTTGCGGAAGAAGTTTGATGTAGAACAAGTAGCAGAAGCATATATGCTCAAGAGGGATCACCCGAAATTCAAAGGAAACTAAATTTCGGCAACCGGGGCATCGAAGGCGGAACGTCGCGAAACTCACCGAGTCAAAGCGTTTCGCTGTTTGCAGAAGAAAGTCTGATGTAGAACAAGTAGCAGAAGCATACATGCTCAAGAGGGATCACCCGAAATTCAAAGGCAACTGAATTTCGGCAACCGGGGCATCGAAGTCGGAATGCCGCGAAAGTCACCGAGTCAAAGCGTTTCGATGTTTGCAGAAGAAAGTCTGATGTAGAACAAGTAGCAGAAGCATACATGCTCAAGAGGGATCACCCGAAATTCAAAGGCAACTGAATTTCGGCAACCGGGTCATCGAAGTCGGAATGCCGCGAAACTCACCGAGTCAAACGTTTCGCTGTTTGCGGAAGAAAGTCTGATGTAGAACAGAAGCATACATGCTCAAGAGGGATCACCCGAAATTCAAGGCAACTGAATTTCGACAAACGGGGCATTGAAGCCGAATGCCGCGAAACTCACCGAGCCAAAGCGTATCGTTGTTTGCAGAAGAAAATCTGATGTAGAACAAGTAGCAGAAGCATACAGGCTCAAGAGGGATCACCCGAAATTCAAAGGCAACTGAATTTCGGCAACCGGGGCATCGAAGTCGGAATGCCGCGAAACTCAACGAGTCAAAGCGTTACGCTGTTTGCGGAAGAAAGTCTGATGTAGAACAAGTAGCAGAAGCATACATGCTCAAGAGGGATCACCCGAAATTCAAAGGCAACTGAATTTCGGCAACCGGGGCAACGAAGTCGGAATGCGCGAAACTCACCGAGTCAAAGCGTTTCGCCGTTTGCGGAAGAAAGTCTGATGTAGAACAAGTAGCAGAAGCACACATGCTCAAGAGGGATCA